>JXSR01S048903.1:70329-80912 GCA_000969725.1 Ophiothrix spiculata
GTCTGGGCTCTCTGCTCTAAATCTATACTCAAAGCATTATCTATACCCATTACCCACCCCTGCTGCTGATCATCTCCTTTTTCCTTTGATCTAAATTTAACACTTCCTCTTTCATCTCTGTGACTATCATTTGTACACACCAGTTGGTAACAACGTGATTTATTAATGAACACAGTGTCTTACAAGGCATATGTCATCATGTGAGTGCAAGAAAGTCGTATCTGCAATGGCTGCCCTAAGTTATATTTATTTTATGCCCTGTCACAAGAATGTGAAAAATCACTCAAAACTTCCCGGTCTTATCCAAGACTGGAGATTATAAAGTGTGCAATCCAAGTTTTTGACAAATGGCAGCTATTGCAGATACGATTTCTTGCACTCACATGACGAAATTGTTTAGAATGACAGCCATGAAAACATGATACAAGGTAGGATTTAAATAGCTATGATTTAAATCCACACATAGAAAGTAAAAATGACAAACGTTTTTGAGCATTAAACAGTTGAAGCAGTTGAAAAATATCATAAGTCAGACCGGATTTGGGTCCTGGTAAAAATCAAGTACAATTCTAGAATTGTACTCTATTTTTTCCAGGGGTGGAGAAGAAATCTTGCAGCTTTATGGGCCACAGGACCCCTACTGGATAGGAAAGGTCGGTAAGGTAATGATAGTAGCACTTCATCCCTTCATAATACTTCTTCCATCTTATATGATCCCTATGATTGCCTTGCTATGGTGTATGTGACTTTGGTTACTAATTACTAAGATTTTTTCAGGTACTCCTAAACTGAAGACTTATTTCCTAACAATTTATTTTTAAGAAACTGGAGTACGCTAGCCAATATTACAGTTTAGTGCACAAACATTCTATGGAAAAAAGCTTCATGGGGAGAGGGGGGGGGGGTCAGCTGACACAAATCATTCTTCCTTTGTTTGTATAACTTGCTGGAGTGATTGCAGATTAAACTATTACCATTCAACGTCCCCATCACATGTACACACTTGCAGCCTTAATTTCTGTAGGGAAGCCACATACAATGTTATGAGCCAATGGTGTGCTAGGCGCAGGCCATCATTTGTCATGACAACTTAACCAGAATTCCTCCTTCACAAGTAAATGTGCTGTGACTCAAGGCCGCACATAAATTACACCACCTACCAGATACACTTGTGAGATAACCATAGATGCTACCTTTTTTTTCAAATTCACTTGGCTGAAAGGTATGGCATTAGGTCTATACACATTAACGAAACTAGAGTACGCTAGCCAATATTACAGTCCAGTGCCTAATCATTTTAGGGCAAGCACTTAGATGGATTACTATGGCAAGCCACAGCAGACGAAACCACTACGGGTTTTTAACCACCCTCACGAGTTCACAGCAATACACCATGGGTTTGCAGCAACACATCACAAGTTTGCAGCAACACATCACAAGTTTGCAGCAATACACCACAAGTTTGAAGCAATGCACCCTGAGTTTGCAGCAATAAACCACGAGTTGACAGCAGTGCACCTCGAGTTTGCATCAATACACCACAAGTTTACATCAATACACAACAAGTTTAAAGCAATACACCTTGAGTTAACAGCAATACACCACAAGTTTACAGCAATGCACCTTGAGTTTGCATCAATACACTTCGAGTTTGTAGTAATACACCTCCAAAAAATAACGAGAGAACATGGTACAATCAAGCCACCATGTTAAAATCTGTACGCTGGTTGAACACCAAAGTGAATAGAGAAAATTTGTAATTAACTGTGGTGCAATGAAACGATCAGTCCAACTTAATTCAAATTAGACTTACTGAAATGGAATTTCTCCTATTATTACTCAGATAACTTGCACAAATCCATTCAAAATGTCACACAAACTGATCATCATGCAGACTGCGCAACCTACTTTCACTCAGGCCTAATTTATACATCCCTGGTCTTACAATGCCCCAGGGCCACAATGCACTACACCTATCAGCACCACCATTTACTTGTGTTACAAAGTAGCCCTTATCAGTAAGACATTAGCTGCCAAGTGAACTCAAATGAGACTACTTATGCTTGATCACGGATATGTTCAGATGAGACTACTTCATTTATTCATTCATTTATTCATTTATTTTCCATCAAATAAACACAAAGAAACAAGAGATGGAGGAGGCACAACGATAAGCAAAAGCCTGTAAGATTGTTGTGCCCCCTAACATTAAAAACACCAAAAATACTTTACGAACAAAACAAATATAAAGCAAAGAGTTGATCACGGATAGCTGACATGTTCAGATGAGACTTGTAACTTAACGCTTGATCACAGATACCCGATGTGTTCATATGAGACTACTTAAGCTTGATCAAAGATATCTGACATGTTCAGATGAGACTACTTAAAGCTTGATCACAGATCATTTTCAGATGAGACTACTTAAGCTTGATCACAGATATCTGACATGTTGAGACGACTTAACCCTTGATCACAGATATCTGACATGTTCAGATGAGACCACTTAAGCTTAATCAAAGATATCTGACATCTTCAGATGAGACTACTTATGCTTGATCACAGATATCTGACATGTTCAGATGAGACTACTTACAGCTTGATCACAGATATCTGACATGTTCAGATGAGACTACTTAAGCTTGATCACAGATATCTGACATGTTCAGATGAGACTACTTAAGCTTGATCACGGATACCTGATGTGTTCAGATGAGACTACTTACAGCTTGATCACAGATATCTGACATGTTCAGATGAGACTACTTAAGCTTGATCACGGATACCTGATGTGTTCAGATGAGGTTGGAAAGATTGGAGAGAGTTCATATCCTTTTGAAGTGTTGATCTTTGGGCGAGGGTCCTTCCTAATATGTATTGCCTCTCTAACTTTCCTAGTGTCAGTTCTGTCAGTCCAATTTATAATTGTTTGTTGAGATCTACAAATAAAAAAAACACCTCTGGAACAACATCTAGAAACACTTGATCTCAGCACCTCACAACATCCACCCACTGATGAAGGGACCAGTTTGGTCTTGAAATTATCTGGGAAAAATAATTCCGGTGAGTGCAGTAGAAGTTTTAATCATCAAATTTAAGCAACTGGTAAGTAGTTTATAGAAAATCTATACATAAATGTTCCGAGATTCAACATATGTAGATCTTTTACAGTGAGTAGATTGAGTTGAGCAAATAATGGTGCGTATGAGCTCTGTAATGACTGTTAGTAATTGTTCTAATAGCCCATTTTTGAATTTTGATTAATTTATCTAAATAAGAATTGCAAGCGTTACCCCATATGGTGATGCTATCATTTAGATAAGGTAAGACCAAAGTACAGTATAAAGTATGTAATACTTTGGCTGGGACAAAATGTTTCAATTTGTTAATGACACCTTTATTTCTAGTATTTAAACTTATTGAACACCCCTTGTATTCTAAACTTGCAAAAGGCTCCTTTCAATTAATCATCACATCAGGATTTAGAGGGTTCAAAGGTTATGCATGTTGGTGTAATGGTGTATCACAATGTTGTCAGATGTACTGTCATTTTAAGCAAATATTATTGCTAGTTTTAATGCATGAAAACCAGACTTACATTGGGCCAGTGAATCGCATTCTACGGACTATCATCATACAACCAGCAGGTGTCCTGAAGTCCTACAAATCTCTTTGGACAATACAACAATTCATTTGTAGGCCTAATGGTTTATTCAGAGTCCTGTCAATATGCATTGATCAATGCCCATCGACGCCCAGTCTTTTCAAGCGCCATGCACAAAGAAAAGCGCGTGTACAAGACTGTGCGTCGATAGACGTCGTGCGATGCATATCGACAGACTCTGAATAAACCATTAGCCTGCTATCACTGTCAATGCAACACATGCTGAGTTGATTTCCATATTGGAGCAAGCTGTCATTTCCAATTTACTGCATAATTTTCAATGTATACTTCCCTATTGCCCAGGCTAGTATTCAATGGATCATTGCCATGGCTGGGTGTGAGAATGCTGGTCAGCTCTGATTTTCCTCTTCAATGAACTCTTCTATACATGGACTACATTAGTTAACAGCACACCATAAACTATTGATCACCAATAATATCTTGGATTCTTCAAGAATCATGAAGCTTGTCTAAATGATTGAAGCAGTTTGACTATTCTTGGATATTCTACA
Organism: Ophiothrix spiculata; assembly: GCA_000969725.1. NCBI lineage: Eukaryota > Metazoa > Echinodermata > Ophiuroidea > Amphilepidida > Ophiotrichidae > Ophiothrix > Ophiothrix spiculata. The sequence goes on from JXSR01S048903.1 coordinate 74,506, forward strand.
TACCTTTAACAACAGGCATGTTGCCACAAAGTAACTATTGGCCCAGAGGTTATTCTTCATTTATTTATTTCATTCTTAGCAATGGCCAAAGAGCTCACTCAGATGGCCAAGGCCATAATGATAAGAACAAGATCAAAAAGATAAAAAAAAACAAAAGGTATACCACTGACACAAGCTCCCAAGAGGGTACACCTATACACCAGGAAGAAGAGGGCCAGATCGCAAGGGGATAGTAAGAGCTCTCTCCAGCCTTCAGACCAAGATAGCAGAGAGGAAGAAGCAACAAGGGGGTCATCCAATTGCACCAGTCAGGGCCAAGGTGACAATGAAGGAAGGTTCTACAATCAGGGGGAAAAGTCTTGGCACGATTATCAGTGCAAGTCATTGATTTTGCACGCTCTCCCTGACCCCACTCAATGTTGATCCGAACACAAGGAACATCTTTACATCCAACATTGAAACAGGGGTAGGGAAGGGGATGGTCAGAAAAGAAGAGTTTTTTATTGCCTTCAACTTTACCCATCTCTTACTGTAATTTCTAGTGTTTTAAACAGATGAATGCACCTGAAAAGACTTGAGTGTTCCAAGGACTATTTTCCCTGACTGTAGACACACACAAACTCCCCTACCATTGCTACAAACCCTGATGCAGCCTAAAATACAGCAAACTCGGATTCATTAACCTGATGATCAACAGTCATGTCTTTACCACTACACTATTAAGGACATCATTAACATGTCTTACTGACCCTTCATGCATCTTTCCATACATACATACATGATTTGCTAAAGTTATTTACACTACGAAATGCTCCAGGACCTTTGAATTACATCAAAATGGTCAGCATTATGCAACGTGCGAACACTCCACCTTCAAAAACAACAAGTCTTGGTGTTTGCCTAATGCTTCTCCATTAATCATGTCAAGGCCATTAGAATTTCTATACCAGCAAGTGCCCTGATGAATGAAGCATACAACTTATCTCCATGTTATTTACACTAAGAAATGCTCCAGGACCTTTGAATTACATCAAAATCTTCAGCCTTCAGGAATCTTGATATGCAACGTACCAACACTCCACCTTCAAAAACAACACTGGTAGTCTTGGTGTTTGCCTAATGCTTCTCCATTAATCATGTCAAGGCCATGGCAATTCCTATACCAACAAGTACCCTGATGAATGGAGCATACAACTTATCTCCATGTTCCACCAAATCTGCTTGTTTGTGTTGTCACCTGCCTGGGGGGAGGGGTACTCAATTTTGATTTTGGTAGGGGTGTGCCGCTGGGAAATTTGAAGTACCACCCATACAGATACCAATAGTTAAGAAAAAGAGACCCATCCATATACAAAATCACCCAAATGATTGTGACGGTTTCCTGACGGCAGCATAATAATAATTGACGACAGCGCTTTGCATACATAGTTCAAAAGCGCTATAAAAATCAGATTATTATTATTATAAAAAATTAATTTTTCTCCGGGAAATTTTAGCATTTTAGCACAAATTTTCTGATTTTTGTTCGAAAATTGGCAAAAAGTCCCAGATTTGCATCATTTTGGTGTAAATTTTAGTTAATTTTGAAAAATTGACCCATCAAAATACCACATTTTGCAAAGAAAAAGGACCCATTGGCATACCAACTACCCTGATTTTGCTACCCAAGTTAGCGGCACATCCCCGTGATCACTTTTGTACTAAGTACCCCTCCCGGGGCCACCTGTAACATAGTGTACAGGTAACCATGTCTTATGTTGTTCACACAACATTAGCCAGGTTATCACATGTGTAATAGCCTGGGGGAATCGGATCCTTAATATGTTTTTGTTCTGGACAGTTGCATTGGATAGGCTAAATCTTGTCTTGTTGCCATTAATCATTGCTAATGCATTTGTGAACTTCCTGTAGCATGACCCTATCCCTGTTTGAACTATGTTAAAATAGTGCATCGAATAAACTTAAAATTCCTTTGCTACAAGTGTGGTTCACGTGTGAACCCCATCGGATTTAGAATAATACAATAATGTGTATCACTCTAGGAGCACTTTTGTTATTATTTGAATAAAGGTAAAAATAAAATATTTGTAACATTTTCAATATTAATGCGCCAATAGAAATACACTTAAAATGTATCCTAAATTTTCGTTTTGATAATCCCTAGCCCTAAATTTACTAGCTTCTACTAAATCGCGGCTGCCCCCGCCTGGACCCAAGATTGGAGATTAGACAGTGTGCAATCCAAATTTATGACAAATGGCAGCAGCTATTGCAGATACGACTTTCTTGCACTCACATGACGATTTATCTCTATGTTGCAACAATTTTGCTTATTTGTGTTGTGCCACCTGTAACATAGTGCGCAGGTAACCATGTCGTATGTTATTCACACAACATTAGCCAGGTTATCACATGTGTAATAGCCTGGGGGAATCGGATCCTGAATATGTTTTTGTTCTGGTCAGTTGCATTGGATAGGCTAAATCTTGTCTTGTTGCCATTAATCATTGCTAATGCATTTGTGAGCTTCCTGTAGCATGACCCTATCCCTGTTTGAACTACATGTGAAATGATGGCTCTTGTTACAAACAAATTTCACTATTATTGAAGTCATTAAATTTCCTACAAATCGTGAACTTTTGAATGCAACAAATGTGTGGCGTAAACAAGGGTAGTACAAAAGACTTTTCTTTTCATGCGATCGCTGTGTCGAACAACCAATCAAGGAACGTGCAGTGCATATTTGTTATTTATGCATAGTCGCACACGCTTTCATCATACGCAACCTGCAGATTTGATTTGTAGGAAATTTAATGATTTCAATAATAGTTTTGGTATATTTTGTAGTTGTTTTTGCTTTGATTTAGACAGTGAACACAAGTTTGGGTTCCTTAAATATTTGAACTAGCTGGATGTGACGTGTCACATTGAAAGGAACATTATTGATATCAGTAAACAGCTTGTTTAGTCCTCTTTAATATGGTACCATTTTTTTCAATCTGAGGTTTGGCTCAAAAGTTACAGCTAAAACATAGCAACCAAGATGAGACTATTGACAATCACAACTTTGAGCAAAACACAAATAAAATTCAGGATGTTAAAATCCGACCTACCTACCCTACTTTTTTCTATGTTACGCCAATCAAACAATTATTTTTTTTAGGTTATGTTATTAAGGTTCATATCTCTTTTCAGTGGCTTGACCACATTCCATTAAAAGCATAAAGATGGAAGTATAATTGTTGAAAAAATGGAAAGAAAATCTAAAATTTTAACAATTTTATTGTCAGGAAAAAACAGGGATTCTTCTTATTGCCTTGGCAAAGTAGAGGAGCAGTATTTCATAGCAAGGCTGTCACTTGCATGGATTACTTGAAGATGTAGCATTCATTTTGTCTTAAAATAATGATACAAGATAAAACATTGCTGAATGTGAGTAAAACTTGCCGCTTTTCTATATACAAATAAAATTAATGTATGCTGACAAATTCTCATTATGTTTTCATGTCTGGAGCCTTACAACCTTTTCAATCTTTGTCTACAAGCTAGTGTGGTGTAATAACTGGAAAATAACCAGTTTCTCATTTTCTGAAGAATGTAAAACATTTTCGAATTGACAAATACCCTGCAAGGATTCCTATTTGTTCAAAATATGAAATCTATCTTATTTCAGATTATTTGGAAATGACTCTTAAGTATGAACTCAAAAAGTGCTCTAAAATTCTCCTACCACTTCTTGTGAAATTGTAGGCACTAAATTGAAATCAAAAGTTTTATACTTCAAACAAATCTTCTGCAAATTATTTCTTAAAAAACTGCTTGATTGCTGCTGGTGCTTGTTTATAGGTTAATAAATGCGCATTTCATACGCAAGTGAAATGAGACAAAATCAATGTACGTGCAGTCAATTTTGATGCGTCCAATTCATGAGGCCTGTAGGGGCCGAGTGCATTGGACAGCAATCAAAATTTACCGCAAGTGCATTGATTTTGTCTCATTTTACGAGCATTATGGAATGCAAATTTATTAATCTAATTCATACACGACAGAAAAATAATATTGTATCTTTTGTGAAAATAAATAAGGCCTTTAATATGACCATCAACATTCAAAAACTTCTCTAAACTAAACTAAATAATCTCCCGACAAAAACAATGAAACATTCATACGCACTAAACGCCCGCCACGCAAACCGGAATGCAACAAGCGCAGTGCATTGTGAAGATCCACTGCACTCCACGTACTTTATATTCTTGCATTCTGATTGGCTAGGTGACACGCGAAGCACACACGGAGTGTATGAATATAGATTATAGGAATGGTTTAGAAAACTTTTCGTTAATTATTGCTGCAATCCAACTGCAATACACCTTTGCACTTTGTTCCAATCACTATCCTGGGCTTGTCATCAGCAAGCTGTCAACGTATGACAGTCTCCCCCAGGTAATCCTGCTCTTCCCCACTCATCTGAACAGCTCAATATTAATCACATAACTATGTTGCTTTACTTAGTCATCAAGCTTAAATTAATAGGACATGGTATTTAGCTACTCAACACCTCCATAGAATAACAACGATAACTGCCAAAGCAGGTCATGTACTATCTGGATTAAACATGACTGCAGATAAGACCATTACATGCAATTTAACACCCAACAAATGCCTTGCTGATGTTCTTTGCGATTACCGTATAACTAACGATTCTAACTGCATCACAAGCAATGGACACCAACTGATGCTTACTGAAATATCCAAAAGCATTTTTGAATATTCAATTTAACTCGGCAACATACTCGATATGTTAAAAATACTATGAGTAAAACCATTAAAAGCAACACTGCATAATGCAATCAAGCTGATTTAAAATGTTGAAACTTTGAAACAAATCCTTAAACCTGGAGCAACTTCAGTGAAAATTTTTAGAAAATTTCTCTGTTACTGACGCCTCTATTGCTCAGCGAGATCATCTTGCCGTGTCAATATGAGAAAACCAGTACAAGCAGACTGACACCTCAGTTTATCAGCAAGGTCATCTTGCCATGTCAGTATGTAAATACTGATGTATGGGAGCTCGTGTGGTCTAGGGGAACAGAGCAAGACTCGTAATCAGTAGGTCTTGAGTTCTAGCCCCGTTAGCGCCAACGAGTTGTGCCGTTTGGCAAGGCATTTAGTCTCCATTGCTTCTTCGACCCGAGCGTTATATGGGTAATTACTAGGAATATAGTCGAGTAGCGCCGTCTGATGGTATATCGATACAAAGGACATAAGCCTTTTCGAAGAATGGCCGTCACAAAAGGAGAGGATGCTATTCCAAATGGGTAAAATTAAGATAACAATAGGAGAGGGCGTACTTTGTTTGGGTAAAACCCGGGAAACACAAAAGATGTTAAGTCGAGTGTGCAATGTCAGCCAAACCTCAAAAAGGCTAATTGTAAAGGCAGCTGACCGTAATGTAATAATTGTAATAAGCGCTTTGACTCGATGTTCAAACGGAAAAAGCACTATATAAGTGGAACAATTACTATTATTCAGTGGCATAGCCAGGTTTTCGAAAGTGGCGGGCCATAATATGAACACAAACCAATAGAATTGTATTGACCATGCGAGCGAAGCAAACAACGGATGGGATCCAGGGCCCTAAGGCAGGCCCCTGGTGGGGCAAAGCCCCCGGAAGTTCCAGGGTTTTAATTATTTGACACACTGCAGGAAGGTTAATTGAAACATTTTTGGATTCATGTAGTTATAATAGTGCCAAAATGCTGTGAAAATCATTTATATGAGGTAGTTTTTGCAGACACAAACATTGGCAGGCGGCCCTATATCAACTGTTTATGCGGTATCGCAACTTTACCGATGGCCCTCTAGCTACGCCACTGTTATTATTATAATTATGGTTACTAAATCATATCACAGGTTTTCCTTAGAAACTCTGGTTACCTTCTGCAGTTAAAATCTTTCTTGCTAATTCCCTTATTGAAGACCAAAATACAAATAATGAAAATAAGAGTGACACTCTATATAATTAATTGCTAACTTGTATGAAGTTAGGAAAAGAGTAGTACTCACTTAAATCTTTATCTTGATCAAAAAGAGGGCGTTGTTCATTATTTATACTAATTGCGATCCAGCCTACATCTTTGTTTATATTGTCAAATTCCTGTCCCAGCATTAAGCCTTATTAGATCATGCATGAAAACTAAGGCAGTTCAGTTAAATCTCTGGAGTGTACCCGATGGGTGGAGCATGTATCACACATTACATTATTGCGATTTCCATATCAAAATGAAAAATAAAAATCCTTAATTGTCAAATAGTAAAGTTACCAAGAGAAAAAGACCACATATAAACTGAAAACTGTTGAGCTAAATGTAGGAGCTCGTGTGGTCTAGTGGAACAGAGCAGGACTC
>JXSR01S048903.1:81652-96821 GCA_000969725.1 Ophiothrix spiculata
AATTGATTGAAGAAAACAAATAAGCAAGTTTCAAACATCAATGTGGAGGAGTGTAGTTAAGACTTACATCATCACTTGTGTTATAGCATTTGCAACTGTAGTTTATATCTGTCTAAATTCCTAATTAATATAATATAAATTTCAGTATTTTTCAAGACCAAGAAACAAACTGTTCCTTTGTGTTATGGTGGTGTGTAAAACATTACACAGGACACACACACCAATTCCCCTCTCCACTCCACTGACTTACGAGTATCAGAGTCTATCATCTTGTTTACACAAAATCTGGGATGCCTTCTCGGATTTCAATGGCAAAATGAAAAAAAAAGCTTCAGGCCATACATGCTTGGTTTCTATTCTTGATTTGCAAAAGGAAATGATTTGTACCTAGATGCATTTGGTGTTTGGGATGGGTCAAGATAAGATATCGTGTGTATCCCATCATGCATTGCTTCTATGGGAAATTTTGTACAGGAAGTCATGTGAGTTGTTAGTGATGAAACATACCAAAAATGTAAGATTACAACAATTAACTTTGATTTATGGGTATTTCATCACTAACTATTCACTATTTACAATACAAACAATCCAACAGGATGCAATGCATGATGGGATACACACGATATCTTCTCTTGGATGGGTCAATTAGCAGACAAAATGTGTGGAATGTTAAAAAGTGGCATTGATTCCAGTAAAAAAAAATCTCAAAAAAGACTCAAAAAGGGCCAACCAAAATTTGGACAGGTTAGAGCGCCTGTCTCTCTCTTTCATAGCAATGGCGACAGACTATCGTTATTTCTATATTTAGGAGTCAGGAGATGGCAAATCCTTCAACATGAGCCTTTCCATATATGCTGGAACCCATTGACACCTGCCTTAGGAATATATGAAAGTTGTTGTCTTGCTCAATGACATCACACCGCAATAAACACAAAGAGGATTCAAAGCCACAAAGCCCGATGATTCAGAGCTGGGGTCTGTACTGCATGGTCATGCATGTCTTTTGGTCTAAACAGGCCTCATAGAGAAAAAAAGTGACAATAATAAATCCTGGAGCAGAAATTTATCAAAAAATTGCAAAGGATCAATTTATGAAATCTCTTATCCTCTTAAAACTGTAAACAAGTCAATTTGAGACTGTTCTGATGGATACACTGCATGCCTTACATATATAGCCATTAAATATGTATGATTTAAAGTATGCAAGGCCTATACTTCTGTCACTTTGCAATGCCTTCAATTTTTTCAAAAAGTGCCAAAAACTGTATTTGAAAAAATGTCAGAAATAGGTCTACACAGTCATTTTTTTGACAAATTATTTGCGACCTATTTTTGACATTTTCGTTAAAAATCAAGACAAAAATCAAAAAATTAAGAAAATCCTTCCTAGACATTTGTTTCTGGATTCTAAAAAATAAAAAAGTTCATAATTTCATGATTGCACTTTTATACAGTTCTTGGGTCAAGAAATATGGTTTTTGGCACTTTTTGCCAAAATTTAACATTTTGGTGAAAAACTGACATCACCCTCATAGAAACTTGCTTTTAGATAATTCATACTTGCCAACATTTGAAAACTGGAAGGAGGGACAAATGGGCACATTTTTGTCCAAAAAGACGAACATTTCCCATTTTTCTATACTTTACTATAGGGTGAGTTTTACAAAAAGAGGAACGGATTGGTAAAAATTACCTTTTTCTTTTGCCAAAAACAGAACCGTTCCTCTTAAATAGGAACAGTTGGCAAGTATGAGATATATACAGGGTGTGCCAATAAAAACGCAAGATGTTTTGTGATTTTTTGCTGAGAGAATAAGGCTACATGTAATAAGAACAATTATCAAATGTTATTGTACATAATCTCAGCTTCATATAGCATTTTGTTTCGTAAAATTTGAGCGTTTAATTCTGAAGTTATTACAAATTCTGTGAAGCCCTTAAAAATTAGGTTGGTCCGATCTTGATCTCAATTCCATGATCAATAACCAAAAGTAGGTGGCAATCAAAACATTAAATGACAAGTTACTTCATCTGCAGATGAAAACTTCTATCGCTTACTTGCATTGTTTTGTTTAGTGTTATATCAAAAGCGCCAAAAAAGGGTGTCAGAATAACTATTTCTGGTAATAAAAATTACCAGAAATAATGATTTCAATTGTTTTCTATCCAAATATCATGTTCAAAGTTTCCCCAAACCGGAATGTAAGTTCGTTTCTGATTATCTGACATGATGTGAACCTTGATTGTATAATCTATCTTGATATGCAATGTAATTTTCCCCAAAAATTACAATTGCAGCTACTGCCTCCGAGTCTCGCATTTTATCTATTTATTTTTTATGATAAAAGGTTTATACGAAAGCCCTTGATTTTTTTTTTTTTTTAGAGCTGACACTCACTGAAGTACCACAACTAAAACCAGCAAAGCTGAGACTGCTAAAACTAAATTTCATAACTGCTTAATAATTGCTTATAATTCTTTCTTTAAATCGATTATCTGTTTTGTTTTCAATGAAAATGATTGATCAATACTATCTTTGAGCCACAAATAATTGTAAAATTCATTGAGCTTGTTTAAATTTATAGGGGCTAATGTCTTGGATGCATATCATCCTATGTTAACATACCTCATCCGATGACCACAAATCGGACCAGATTGAAATTTGTGCTCCATTTTGAAAATGCTGTATCTCAGGACAGGAATATCCGAATTAGATGAAACAAAAGGCATAATGAAGGGGAGAAGCTCTATTTTAATATCATTTATATTTTGATGAGAAAAATGGCCTGCTTATATTTTTAATATTTTTATTTTAAAATCTTGCGTTTTTATTGGCACACCCTGTATATACCTTTATAATTAGTTAGAAAGTTACAGTACAATAACTGTTTATGCCAGTTGTGGGTCAGCTTTAAGCTACTGCTCCACATTGGTTAGTAGATTTATCTGAACCCAAATTCTACCTGGGAATGCTTTGATTTGCTTCAGTTATTGTTTCCATCGAAAACTGTTTAAAACCTTCCCATTTTGTAACTGTTAATGGAAACTTGTGATAAAATAATGGTCTACAACACAAGCATGGGAGTCACCTTTGTGCAGGAGTTAAGAAGCTTCAACACCATCATAGCTTTGTGCAAAATATTGAAATAAGATCATCATCCACAATATGTGAAATATTATCAATTGCAGGAAGCCAGCCCATGCAGGAAAGCAGGCCCTGAATTCCCACGGGGGGGGGGGGGCACTCAAGTATAATGTTGCAGGCATAGCGTGACCACAGTTTTTCAAAACACCCCCTAAAGGGTGACTTGTTTCTCAAGCGAAAATATACCCTTTTTCACCCATTCACATCCTAAATCGGAAATTTACTGTTACTAGTTTTAACACTAGGGTTTGAAAAAGTACCTAATTTCTTGAAAATAAGCTAAAATGGCTGTTTTTGATACACTAAAAGGTGTCACCTGATACACCCTTTTGTTCTCACAAACAACCCTAATTCACATTTTTTCTGGTCATGCTATGCCTGCAGCATTATACTTGAGTGCCCCCCCCCCTCCCCCATGGGCCTGAATTGTGTGACTTACTTTGGAGTAATAGCCAGGGTAGAGTTTCTCCGCCATCGGTGCCACAAACTCCTTGAGAAAGTAGAGCCAATGCTTCTCATAGTTGACCTGCTTCATGTGAATGTCTCGAGTCGGCACATTCTCATAGCCTCCATCCAATCGTGCATCCTGTACAGGAAAAAAGGAACACATTCAAGCGTAAAAATCCATGGAGTACAAATGTCCAGTCCAGTTGAAATTCTATGTGAAATTGGAGTATGGATTACAGCTGGAATTGCTGCGATTTGGAAAAAATGTTGGAATATTTTCTTCATTTTACCACTTTTCTGAAAATGTTAAGATTTGCATTGGATTCAACATGACCGAAATTAAAATTATGGTTGAATTTCAGAGTCCAATAAAGTATAGATTTGGCATGACTAAATTGGTGATTTTTGTAAGAATTCCAAATCATTCACAGAGGAAGTATGGTTTTCAACTGGTCAATCCCATTGCTCTTGTCTACCTCGATCATATGGTTCTCCTAGCTGGAGATAGGAACTATCCGGTTGCTGTGTGATTTACATGCAAGTCACAGCCAGATTGTTCAACATACCTTATTTTTATTAAATTATTCAGATCTAAAAGATTAAAAGATCCCCTAACAATGTATATGCCCTGTGCTAAGGGGCGCACCATTAGATATCTGAGGGGGGGGGGGTAGGAAGTTTTCGGGAAAAAAAAATTCCCCCTCCAAAGGTAGAAGAAAAAAAAAATTCCCCCCTGAACATGGAATGGGGAAAAAAACAGGTAATTGACCAAAAAAAAAATCGCGCCCCATGGGGCGCGTAAAAAAAAAAATCTCCCCCCAACCCAACTTCCTACCCCCCCCTCAGATATCTAATGGTGCGTCCCTAACCTGAGGGGTGATAGGGACAGCATCTCCCCCACACACACTTAAACATGTTTCCTCACACCTCAAGTGCATGCTTAATTGACATACACATGGCCCTTGTGCCACCTTGAGCACATAGCCCTTATGCCACCTTGATCACATGGTCCTTATGCCACCTTGATTACATGGTCCTTATGCCATCTTGATCACATGTCCCTTATGCCACCTTGATCACATGGCCCTTATGCCACCTTGATCACATGGCCTTTATGCCACCTTGATCACATGGCCCTTATGCCACTTTGGTCACATGGCCCTTATGCCACCTTGATCACATGGCCCTTATGCCACCTTGATCACATGGCCCTTGTGCCACCTTGATCACATGGCCCTTGTGCCACCTTGATCACATGGCCCTTATGCCACCTTGATCAATATTCTTGCCCTTGAGTAGCCTGCAATGAAAATGTTTGGTTATGCCATCATGGGTTATGCTGCATGCATCCTTTACCCATTTCAAATTAGTGTTTTTGGAATGATTACTGCTTACAAAAACCATCGGTAACTTTCCTAAATTCAGCTAATTCATTTCTTCATCATGTGATAAGACTTTCTTCCAATCAAATTCCTTCAATGTACCAATAGAAACTTTGGTAAAAAAAACCTTAATATATTATTTCTTTTAATAGGATTTTGCAATTATTACATTTATACATATACTTAAATCATTTACCAGACGCATCAAAATAATTCCATAGACATTATTAACCCACATTCCAAATTTGACCTAATTAAATCAGCAGTAATTCAACTCCCCTGATATGTCAAAACTGAAGTTTTACATGAAAAATTCTAATCTGCAATTAGAAAAGTAGGAGCATGCAGATTTCAATGACCCAATTAAAAAACAACTTTTAAGTCCCTGAAGATCAACATTTTACTCCAAGCGTAAAGTGACTGTAAGGTAATGAATATTTAAAAGTAAGAAAATTTGTCAAAAGTGGGAGAAACAAAAGCATCATTTAATGTATTTCAAACACATTCAAATTAGTTATGATTGTAAACAATTCTATGTTATTTTTGAAGATGAATATTCATTTCCATTTTCGTTTTTAAAGGGAATTGGACAAAATTTTGAAATTTTGTGGATGATTCATACTTCATATGTGACCCGTCATATCGGTACCTTAAGGTTGGTATAGTAAATTACGAGATACGGCCATTGAAGCTGAGCATAGTCAAAAATCACATCCAAGGTCAAATTTCTAATTTCATCAGAAACGTTACCTTTGAAGTTTATTCTATCATATAAACCAGGTTTCAACATCAAAAACATAAAACAAATGTTTTAAAAACAGAGATAAAAATCCTTTCTGAATTCAAGTTTTACCAGTAGAGAAACTTTAAACTTGATTTTCTAAGAACTATAGTTTTCCTCTCCTTTTTTCTCTCCCTTCCTTTGTTCCCTTCTCCTTCTCTCCCTCCTTTCCCTTTTCTTCTCTCCCTTTCCTCTTTTCCCTTCTCCTCTTTCCCCTTTCTCTCTCTCCTTTCCCTTCTTTTCCCCCTTCTTCTTGTCCCCATTTTTTTGCTTTTCCGTCCCCATTTTAGTTGTCCGGGGGGTAGTCTGCCCCCCCCCCCTGGCTACGCTACTGGCTAAGACAAATTTTAATTGAAAATCTGCATGGATGATGAATTTTTATTAAGAAACCTGTGCAATTTCGATTGTTTGTTGGAAAGAAAGCACTTCTTTAGTAATAATTTTGTAATTTTCCCCATTCTTTTTATCATATTGGCTATTTTTGTTTTTGTTTTCTTAAATATCTAAATAACGAAATGAAATGCGCAAATATATGACGCCAAAACTTGTTGTTTTTTGTTTTGCCTTATACAGGAAGATTAATTAACATGTGAAGCAGCTTGCTACATAAGAGGTATATTTACACTACATTTATTTTCGCATTTTTTTTACGCTCAGCTCGGCTTGCGCGAAAATAAATGAAGTGCGAAAAATTGTATGTAATATACTGCTGCACGTAAAAAATCACAAGAAAACCAAGTTATGATTCAAATATTAGCAATGCGCGAAGATTATTGAGCTTGAAAATATTGGCGTTTACAGAAAAAAAAATTGCCGGACCTTTTGAAATGCCATGAAACAAACTGCAAACAATCTGAAATTAAGAATTACCAATCATGGCTAGGCCCTTTTACCATTCTGAAAATTAATAACACTTATATTTTCCATTATGCAAACTCTCTTATCATTTTGCCGCAAGCATAAACACATTGATAAAATATCTAAAAAAAATAATTTAAAAATTAATTAATCTTCTCCAAATACACAATTTCAGTGTGTATTTATTCGACATTTACAAAAGCTCTTATAAATTTAGATCAAGAAAATTGATAATAAAAGTGCAGGAGATTAATGCATGACCCAAATAACTAAACTGCAAACATGAATTTGCTAAAAGCAACGTTCACAAACATCTTTTCACAAACTGAAAGGCAAATTTCTAATCCTCCATAGCATCAGATAAAACGTTAACAATTACGACTTGAAACCAAAAAGTACAACAGCTTAAGACATGACCCAAATAGCTGAACTTTTAACAAACTCACCTACGTAGCCAAAAGTCACTCAGTACTTGGACAAAGTTCATGTGTAATCCCCAGCAATCTCTTACACCAATCCTTAATCCCTGATTATAATCCTGTATACTAGTCATAATCCTAACAACACTCACAACTTTGAAATTTCAAATTAAAATCAGTCAGTTGGCAACTTATCACAAAACTGATTTGTTCAAACTTCTTGATTTAAAAGCTTTGAAACAAAGGAAACTTTGATTCCACTGCTAATCTGATAATCGTAATCCTAAACCAGATCTGTCGTTGGCTGTGGATGACTAATCTTCGGCAAGATTTTTATCTTCCAACTGGTGTCATGTTTGGGTAAGAAATTTTCGAACATAAATTGATTTTTCACTTGAATGGCTTTGGTGCTAACAGGGGCCAAATAAAGCGGTAGATATAGTTCGTCATTTTTGTAGTTTGTAGACATTTTCATTCAGAATTTTTCTCATGGTGATTGGTTTTTAAGGCCCGGTTCAGACTCCTCTATCGTATAGAATATTTTGCTTAGAATATTCTATGCTGACGACAAAATGACGTAGGTCATTTGGCGCAACGGCGACAGGCACCGATACACATTCTGACGCCTTGTTATTATGAATATCAAACAATGTCTAAAATGTGCCACTTAAATCAATGGATGCTACCAAACACCACACAATTTTGCTGCCTCGCGTGCAGACATACAAACAGGGAAGGTCGCCATATTGGAAACAGGCTGCCGATTCGTTTAACTCACTCAGTACAGCTTGTCGCCAATTAGCCAAAAGCGTGCACCACTAAATATCTTCCCCATTGAAACCAATGCTTAAAGCCTTAGTAGTGTTGTGTGGCCCCGACCCCGATCTTTTCCGCATTTGTACGATGGATCCACGATATACAACAATTTTTAAAACAATTTTTGCAGGTAAAATTGATGCGTTTGGGTTTCGAAAAACTTAAAATTGTATTAGATAAGTATAATTTCCTTGTAATATATATTTTTTCCAGCAAAAATACACCATTTTTTTAATGTTATAAATGAACGGGATTTTTCGGTAGGTCGCGAAAGGGCAAACATACCATTTTTTCTTGGCCTAATTTCTAACACCTACCTCATTGGTTCCACTGGACCATTTTCCAAAATGTTCCATTTCTTCTATCAGGTGTTTGGTGTAGGTTTCTGTTACTATAGGGAACTGGTACACATCTGGGCATGGCTGTAATGGGAAGAAAAAATGTGCATGATGAATTGAAGGAACATCTAGACAAGCAGACTTACCCGGGAGGAGAAATCATTTGTGCAGTTAGTCCTGGAACCATGGGAAATGTGTGGAGTAGAACTGACATTTTTTAAAAGCTTTCTAAGTTTTGACATGAAATCCTGCCCTGAAAATTGAATATCAGAATGCAAAAGTGACCCAAGTCCATTGGAATAGCTTTTAAGAAAAAAACATTAACAGCATGTCTTATGTTTGGGTTATGCTAAATTGGCTCGCAGGGTAGGTTAATGAATCCAATTGCCATATGAAACATGATTTTTCTATAGTATTTGTGCTTGCAATACTTTGGGGGGGGGGGTCATTTTAGACAGTGGACTTGGGTCAGTCTTGCATTCATATGAGCTTTATGTATTCTGAAGTCAATGTTTTGGACCGAGGTATTTTTCTGAGGGAGCGCCCAAAGAAAAATACACCAACAAATTCGCACAATGACCGAAAAATAGATGGAGCAAAGTTATTATTGTCATTAATAATTGCTCTTCTGACATCATTTGTAATGCCTTTTATGTGTAATTTTAAGAATACACACTTAATGTGCATCTTGTTTTCAGTCCATGCTCCCTTCTGCAGGTTTTTCACCGGGTACTCCAGTCTTCCTCCTGCATTCAAAACTGAACTTAAAAAACATCTTGGAGCCCTGTAAAGATAAGTTTCCCTTAGCTTACTTGGTACTAAGTACCAATTTGAGTTTCCTTGGCGAAAGCCTAAACAAGGCGATTTTTTTAAATTAAACTTATTTGTTATTCAAGGTCTACTTATCCCTATAAGAGAATTTCTATCAGTCCAGGGGTCGATTTCACTTACGTTAAAATGCATCGTTAACCCATCGTAAGACCAAAACCCATCGTTAGCTACGAACACCTCTTGACCCCATGCAACGTTAACAAAGGTTTTAATTTTTCTAATGCATAATTCATATATCTTACGATGCAGTGAACACTTACAAAGGGTTTTCACGTCTTTGTGAAGTCTAGTTTTAGTTACGAGCTGAACCCTTCGTTAGCTACTATGCATCGTAATGTTAGTGAAATCGACCCCTGGTATGACGATCATCGCGTAATATGAGAAACGCATGTGTAATGCATACGAGAGCTTGATTGCGTTTTGTGAGAAATCGCATTCAGTGCTATTGACATCGCATATGCGGGCCATTTCCTGATAATGACCACGCAGTTGTTTGCGTAAAAAAAGAAATAATCTTATTAATACCTGATAATGCCAGCGCAGTCATTAGAAAAATTAGAACTACTTTCTAAGTGAGTTTATTTTGCGCTTCATTAATTTTTGTGCTTTTCGCGCTCAATTCATTTAGCGCGAAAATAAATGTAGCACGAAATGTGGTCACTATATATACCGCCGCACATTAAAAAAATTATAAGCGTGAAAATAAAAGCGCGCGAAATGATTTAAAATAGCTCAAAGTTAGACTTGTGCAAAAATTACTGAGCGCGAAAAAGAGTGGTGTTTACTGTAATCTTATTTGATTGGATTGCATTATTTGATCGGATTGCATTATTACGCAGGTTATTCATGGAACAGAGATGGGAACCAGAGCTGTAGGCATAAATTGACATTGATTTGTCACTTACACTTAGTTTGTGAAGATAACATTACAATACCAGAAAGGCAGAATGAAAATAGGAGTGAACATTGGAGAAGGTTCTCTTTGAGAAAACTAAAGTTCTCTCAAAAAGGTCCTAAAGGAAAATGACCTTTTCTGTCACTAAATCAACAGTAGCTTAATTCTAAATCCAACTTGGCATTTGTAAGCTAAAAACCTTACCTTGTCGTGTTAAGAATGTTTTAAGTGGCATTTAAGTCCCAGTTAACTTAAGGTAAAGGAAGGGGAACGGCCAGTACACTCAGGCTGTAGTGCCCAGATTTTCCCAATAGATTGAACCAGATTTTTGTAAGGTTGGATAGCAACCTTTCCCAAGCTCAGAGTGAGCCTGTTACATTTTCACCATTCTACAATAATGCTGGTAGGAACCTCATTACTTTGATCAAGGACATATTATTTGTCCCTCAGCAGATTCGCACTCATGACTTTCAATACCAAATGGCAATGATTAAGACTCTGGATATTTGCCACTAGGCCACGTACCTCATGAGCCATTGCTCAAGTCCTCTTTCAATCCAATTTTTATTTCAATGAAATTAAAAACAAATATGTGTTGACTCACCCCCCAAAAGGGGGACTTTGCGACAGAACATTTTTCGAGAAACTGATGAAAATAGGCAGCAAAAAATAAAGAAAATACTAAGAATTTCCAGCAGATTTTCTGCTTTAAAATTTGATCACCTTGATCAATTTAAACAAATAAATAAAATAAATGTTGCTGCTTATATAGCGCTTTTCTAGAATTGATCAAAGCGCTTTACATTTATTCCGTTACCACTACAATACAGCCAGCTGCTTATTAGAGTGCTCAATGGTCATATTCCTAGTAACTCCCCATATAACGCTTGGGTCGAACAAGTAAGGTGTCATTTTAAAGCTTTGAAAATGCTGTAACAGATGAAATGATAAAATCAAAATTGATATCATCTGCAAAGTCCCCACTTTCGGGGTGATCGAGCCATTACATATAACAAGACAAGTTCATAAAATGTTGACCTGGCCACGAATGTCTGCTGCAAATTCTTATTATTTTCTTTATTTTTAAGTTTCTCGAAAAGTGTTCTGTTTTCGGTGTGAGTCATCACAAATAGATTTGCAGCCACATTCTGTTCACCTTCTCACGAGGTCTAACCTATTTTTGACCCGAGTCCATATGGTGCAGTTAATCCTCAAATTATTGGCCTACTTATGCAACCTGGTTTCTAGACTGCTGGTGATGACTGCAGCCCTTCAGATCCCATTTCCTAACTCACACTTTGATTGCTTGATTACACTCAGTTGCAGTTGTCAACAATTTGGTGCCCATTTTGTTGAGCAGTTCCAGATAAAACATATTTTATTCCTGACATCATCTAAACCATTAATTGTCAACATGAACTAGTTGGTCAATTGATTCTTGGTTTCCCAGTAAATGTGAAAACCCAGGAGGGGTTCTTAGTACAGAAGTGATTACAGGGATGTGCAGCAAATTTGGGTAGCAAAATATGTTTTTCAAAAATTTTGAAATTTGCACCAAAATGGTGCAAATTTTGGATTTTTGTCTAGATTTCAAACAGAAATCAGCTTAAATCTGTCCTCAAAATTTGGGCATTTAGTATATGGATGGGTCCCTTTTTCTTTAAAATTGGTATATACACGGGTGGTATTTCACATTTACCAGCGGCACACTCCTACCAAAACCAAATTTGAGTACCCCCCCCCCCGGTGTGTGAAAATAGTACAGGAACTAAACAAAGTGGCTGTTGTGTTAGTAGAGCTTTGGCATGTGGGTTTGTCCTTGGGCAAGACATTGGATCTTAAGGGGGGAAAGCACATCACTCATTATTGCATTTTTGCAAATTTATTTTGTACCATAACTTTTGAACAAAGTGCTTAAAGTTAATAAAAGTATACATTTCCAGAAAGGAATTTTCACAAGGAACATGATGGTGATGTTGATTTTTGACCAAAAATCACATTTTTTGAGAAAATCACGAAAAACACATTTTTTGGCCATTTGGGTTTCCAACCAAGCTAAAAATATCATTTTTTGAAAAAATGACCTAGGAATGGGTATTTCAATTCTAAACACTCACTCGCATGTTGCGTCTTTTTTACTTTTTTGGATTTTGGCCAATTTTTTGATTTTCATGCCAAATAAGGTCAAAAATTCACTTTTTTCCATTTTTGGCCATTTTTTGACCTTATTTGGGATGAAAATTAAAAAATTGGCCAAAATCCAAAAAAGTAAAAAAGACGCAACATGCGAGTGGGTGTTTAAAATTAAAATACCCATTCCTAGGTCATTTTTTCAAAAAATGTTATTTTAAGCTTGGTTGGAAACCCAAATGGCAAAAAAATGTGTTTTTCGTGATTTTCTCAAAAAATGTGATTTTTGGTCAAAAATCAACATCACCATCATGTTCCTTGTGAAAATTCCTTTCTGGAAATGTAAACTTTTATTAACTTTAAGCACTTTGTTCAAAAGTTATGGTACAAAATGAATTTGCAAAAATGCAATAATGAGTGATGTGCTTTCCCCCCTTAACTGCTTCAGCAACCCTAGTGTTATCATGGTCAAATAGGCAATTCTGGCTGACTAGATTTAAAATTAGTCTTGAACTTATTCAGCATCAAAGTGTTACATGTCATCCGATTATCACCCAGACAACTGGATTACGCTTTCTTGTTTCAAACCACGATCGAAATAATCACCACACAAAAGTATTATACTTAGCGTTGTCAGGGGACATGCGTGATCCAGTAACTGGGTGAGTTACGTAATCACTTCGATACTGAATATCAACCCAGATGAACAAGAGTATACACAATGACACTGTCTAATTTATGAATTTACCCTGGACAGTATCAGGCAGCTGGCCATATTCTAGTGGTAACAAATAAATTTGCACCCACAATGTAGGCTACACAAGGACAAGTGACCATCCTGACAAAAGTTCATCAATATAGCTCTTTTCCTTCTTAGTGATCTTGAAAACTTTTTGATACTCCCTTGTTGGTTATAAATTTCATTTATAACCAACTTTATACTTTGACCAGTTTGCAAGAAAATCAAAACTTGTTTTGGATTTTTATTTTGGATGAACATCACTGTCCTCTGGATGTATGAACATCAGATCAAACTCGGATTAGCATATGTTATGCCAAGCATCATACAGCAAGAGACGCATTGCTTTTGCTTCAATAATAAATGCTTCTCTGTACGCTTTTTGACAGTTTTTTAAAAATCATCCACATAATTTATAGACAAATAGGCTAATGTATGTAAATCAAATGTGCATACATGATATCATAATGGATGTACTACCCATCAAGTGTTGTTAGCTCATTTCTCTAAATCTGACAGATTTTCAAATAAAGCTTTCAGAAATTCAAATAAATCCCTCCAATTACATAATTGACAACTTGTTGCATATTTCTGAGCATATATTGAACGTTTTTGTCAGGGTCTATATGGTAATGGATATGTATATATTCTATATATTTCAGTAAAGTAAGTCAATTGCCATTAAATTTGTATTCATCATACAAATACTCCATAGATAGCTTTAAGTGCAAATATTGTCATATCAAATTCTTGAAGGATGGCATTTAATAATATAAAACAGATGAAGTTGGGAATGAACTAGTTTTATCTTTGCTTAGTTCCAAGTAATACAAAACAAGTTTGTGATAAACTTGGTGTTTTTTCCCATTTGTCTCCTAACCAGACCCAGCAACACCCAGCAAACACAATTTTGAACTAATGTTGAATGTTATTTACATACGTTCCCAAATGTTTTGGTAACATTCAGATAACGTTACCAGACCATTATCAGAAATTGTTAGCTGGGCACAAATGTCTTCAAAAAAAAATACTGAGGATTTATAGTGCGCTATGCCTCCCATATTTGTAATTCCACTCGGCCTCTGCACACTATACAGGTGTTCACTGATCACTGTGGCCCTAGTAAGATCCATTCCACACCAAGAATCATTTCAGGTTCTGCTGCAACTTCTAGGGGTGCTGAACCTTGATCAGCCCACAAACGCACCATCGCT
The DNA here is from genome assembly GCA_000969725.1 of Ophiothrix spiculata. NCBI lineage: Eukaryota > Metazoa > Echinodermata > Ophiuroidea > Amphilepidida > Ophiotrichidae > Ophiothrix > Ophiothrix spiculata. The sequence goes on from JXSR01S048903.1 coordinate 95,648, forward strand.
GCCCGGATCAGCTTCCCGAATTTCGTACGAGTTTCCATAAGACAACTAGCAGTTAGTTCCTTGTCCAAAGAAAATTCCAAACACACTCAACTTTTGGCACCAGCGGGGTTCCAACTCGGGACCTTCCGCAACGCAAGCGAGCGCCTTACCGTTTGAGCTAACTTGATTGCTTCAAAGCTGATTCCCCATGTAACCAGACCTCATCTTCTTTGATCTGACCCATTTTCAAGCTGATATAGGTGAGTAATATAGAAATTTTACTTCCATTCAGCCATTAATTAATTCCTCTGCTCAAAGAATAGTTGACTAAACAGAAGCAGCAATGCTGATGTCTTGATGGCCCACACAGGAGCCAATTTCCCAATTAGGCCACAACTCTTGAGATCTATAACCTAATTTGAAGCCACTGCCAAGGTGTGATTAATTGTGTTCCCTCTTGTATTTAGTGTGAACTAGTTTATCCTGATGAAGGCATCCTGCCAGTTTCAATATCACTCTAAACTGGGATTGATTGATCAACGACCTTCGAGAGACCATATGAGCTTAAATCTTCGCCAACACTCGGCCCGCCTACACATACATCACATGCACGGTGACCAAATCTCGGACGGAGGATTTATTTTTGCAACTTTTATTGTTAAGGTATATTCATATACTAATTTGATAATATCTGTGCTGAACATGTTTGATAAATCAGTGGTTTGAATTTATATTTTCTCTCAATATTTACATGCTTTTTGGCTAAAGGCCGAAGCATTGCGAAAAAAACACCGCTGCTATCAAATGTTATTAATGAATAAATTAAAGCTCTCGGGAGGGTGGGAAGAGTTTTTTAATATGCTGAAAAGAACTATTAGACTTGATAGGATGAAGACAAGATAAATGGCATGTAATCGAAAAACACAGCCAGTACACAAAAGGCCTATAAAACACGATTGGCCAATTAAATCAAGGCGGGAGCATTCAGTTTCTAAGTAACGAAAACGAAAAAGGCCTGGATACGCATTGACAAATTAATTTTTACGTGGACTTTTTTTCGCATCGCTTGTAAAAATTGCATTATTCAGTATGCTTGTTTCAGTATCATTTATTTATTAATTCGTATATTTATTTGTTTCTATTTATTCAAGCATTCATTTATTTATTCAAGTTTATCATTAATTCTTTTCATTCA
>JXSR01S048903.1:101711-112686 GCA_000969725.1 Ophiothrix spiculata
TTCATCAACGGTCTTCTGTAAAGTATAGGTATGTTTCCACGACGAGTTCAGTTTCAAAAGGTAATCACTTTCGAAAGGAATAATAATCCCCTCAACTGTAAGCGGCCGTCTCCACGACAACTTTCAACTTTGAAAGGAACTCTCTTTCGAAGTTGAATACACAGTTTATACCAGTAGTACTGTTGAAATGAGTGACGTTATTTGACCTGAAACCAAAAATACTGCAAAGGTACATAAATCACGGGTGGTTATGCTGTTGTTCAGAAATATAGTAATGATGGCCACTAGGAAATTCTGTGTTAAAGGGTTTTAACTTTAGCAACAACTAAGACCATGCTATATGAAATTAGAATTTAAGCAAAGTGAGCATGTGTCAAAATTATGTCAATGTATATTTTGAAAGACGCAGATAAATATTGTGCTTAAACAGATAAATGAACATATTTCTCTTTTTGAAAAGCAGTAACTGTTATCATTTTGAATGAAAAGTTGCAATGATCAGGGCATATACTATAAGGCCTATATACTGATGACATGTTGTTCAATTAAATAAATATGGCGGAAACGGTCCAAAAGTCATCAATAAGTTCCGTTGTAATACACTATTAAAGCGAGATAGTGCTTGCTTGTATGTTTTGGTATGGCTTTTGTTTCAAGGTCACGCTCAACTGTAAGTTGTCAACTGCGAGTTGTTTCCACGGGATTTCACTTTCGAAAGTAAGCCGTCAACTGCGAGTCAACCATAAGATTTCTTGTAGTTGAAAACTCGCAGTTCAGGTATGTTCCTTTCGAAAGTGATTACCTACGAGTGCGTTTCCACGGTCACTCACCTGTGAGTTCACTTTCGAAAGTGAGTACCTTTCGAAAGTGAACCAGTCGTGGAAACACACCTAGTATGTCAATTACTCAATTATATTACTTTCCATTTCAACAAACAACAAGGTGTAAAAATTGTGCTTATACTTGCCCTTCAATTAAAATTGTTGCTCAGTCAGTCAGATCTTTTCTGAGTTTGTGAATAAGTGTTGGTAAACAAAGGGAATGCAATAACACATAAGTTACTCTATCCCAAAGACTTTGAGTATCTTAGGCATGTTGATGACGATGACGATGAAGACGACGACGACAACGATGATGATGAAACATTCAGGGACATGTGGTAACAAATCAGCCAATTCGTAAAATTCTCACTACTGAAAACTTGAAACTTTATTTCATCTAAGTTCCTTAAAGAGGATTTTTGCAAAAGCATCTTGATTTCCAATAAATAGGCAAAAGTAAAAAAAAATGTAGATCACATTTACAAAATCTTGGATGCTACACCATTGCCCCTTTCTTGGAGACTTCCACCCATGGCTGGAGTAAATGGAATCCCAAAGGGTGTCAGCCCTAAATGGAATCCCAAAGGGTGTCAGCCCCTTCCCGTCAGTGTATGATATCATGTTTACTGCAGGAGATACTAGGGTTACGGATTAACACTAAGCTTAAGAACGGTAAGGATGTGGTCAGCTAACCGTGTTAGCGGTTAGATCAGACCTAAAATACGGTTCCATATGGATTAATTGGCTTATGCAATCTCTCATCAATGGTTTACATATCTTGACCTAATTTCTAATTTTCTTTAAAGTAAACCAGTTGAATTTGCTTTGGAATTTTATCAAAATTATTCAACATCCTACGTAAGTATCAAATTCATAATATCACTTCAACCATTAGAATTCCGCATCTGTACCCAATTTAAACATACTTGGAAATATATTATGAAGTTGTGTATTAGAGTATTAAAGTATTGGAGTTCAAAATAAAAAAATAACAAAATTTAAAACGAACTTTTGAATGCAAGAATACTTGCTCTACAGTGGGCTGTTCTTGCTAGCAAGATATCTTCTTAAAGGTGTGTGTTCCGATCACTTTCACTCATAATCAAATGGAGACTTTGATAACACATGAAAGTGCATATTTTTCTCATAATCCCTGTAAATTTTCAGACCTATATTATGTTTTGTTGAAGAGATATAGTCAAAAAAGTGCTGAATTAATGGAATATTTTGTTAACAAAAATAAATATCCTATAGGTTTCTATGCGTGTTTCTCGGACACATTTTTGCCTATAACATTAATTTGGGTCGAAGGATGCAAATTTAACTTAACAATTGCTTTACATATGTGATGACCCTTCATTCAAATATGGAAAAAGAGTGTCTTAATTTTTTCACCATATCGGAATACCCACATTTAAGAAGTCATGTGTTCAAGACACAACTTGTTTCAGCAGACCAATGTTTGGCGCTTGTTTCTTGTATCATAAATTGCCCACAAAAAAAAAACCTAGCATTTGCAGAGGTGATCACTTCTCAGAAACTCAAAGTCTGACAATTTGTTTAAGTAACAAAGATATAATACACTCCAGCAGTAGTGAAAATTATTAATTAACAAGAAATTCATAAAATGTTTGCCACTTGGTTAGATTACCATGAATAAGCAAAGGTAATGGCAAAGGTTGGCATGTGATAAAACAGTCACTTCTTTGAGGTTTGAAGCTCGAAATGCGTTTTACACTACAATATTCAAATATTGGCTAGTTGTTGAAGCAACCAGTTAGATAAACTTTGATATTTTTACAGTAACACAAATTATAGAACTACTAAGATAAAATATCAGTTGTTATGATCAGAATATTACAACAAATCTCTGCAACTCTCCACTGGACAAACATGAGACCACCATCACTATGCTTTTAAACAATTAATGATCCAAACAAAGTAGACCATGATGGGATCCTCCAGAATGAGGGATAGTTGGAGGAAGATTTCTACCAATTTCAGGAAGAAGACTTTAACAAACAGACAAAACAACAGGACCTTGATGAAGAGATGCCCTGCATCAATTATTATTATTTAAGTTTGTGTGCCAATTTTATTCACCAGAACAAGTCTGAACTGTCATTGGAGGGAGGTTGTATTAATTTTCAAAGGATTACATATAAGTTGCTTTTCTCTCATCGAGAGCTGAAAGCAGCTTAGCTTTACATGTGTAAACTTAATTCAGAGATTGCTGCAAATGTCACTACATATTCTAAGGATCTTTACATCCATTTCTAATTGTAAAGAATATACTTTACAACTGTAAGCTGTAAATTCAATGGAATTATCGTGATAATGTGGGAGTGAATGATACTTCCCACGACTCAATTTTTATCCTGCTCTTTATAGTTGATAAAGGGCAAGAATTGTGTTGATTCTTTGCCTTGTTCACCTTGAGATTGAACAGATAAATGACGTGAGAATGTGCAGACTCGTGATACGGCTCTTTCTTTTGGATGGTGATGTCCCAAACTCAACACGAAATTAGACAGTGCCTGAATCCAGTGTAGAAAAAGCCCAGTTCACACATGTTATACAGTGAGAACAAGCACATTGATGTGGACATGTCACACCTACGAACATGCGTCGTTATGAAATGCGATCAATAGATTTTACAGACCAAATGTTGGCAGTGTGACGTAGGCCTTTATTGAATGCTGGGAAGAAAAAAACTTAACAAATTTAGTTTTCTCTTCCACAGTAAGATCAAGAATAAGAGGAACAAAAATTTTAGAAATACATGTTCTTTGATGACTTATAAAAGGAACACGGAACAGTAGAACTATTTTGAAATAATAATTTGAGCCTGCCTATTTTGATATTAGATCATTGAGGAAAAAGAAAACTTTTGAAAAGAACAAGGGACAGAAGAAAATTTGTAAACTTTGACTTTAAAGAAATTTTAGAAAGAAATATATTGTTCCTCTGTTCCGTGTTCATTTACAAATGATCCAAAAATACAAAAATAATCTCATTTTAAATTGTTACTTTGTTCCTAGATTTAAAAAAAAAAATTGTAAAAATAAATAATAAAATGAAAAAATATATAAATTAAATATTTTCGTTTTTTATTCTTGTATTTTTGTATTGTAAATGGGTGCCTATCAAAAAGGAAACCAAATTTGAATTTGGGCGCATTATGCACGAAATGGTGGTACACATGCTCCTTCTAAAAATCAAGGATCAGGGTCATTTATATTCTCAACTGTCATCACGGATTGGAATTTCATGAAAAGGGGGGTACTACACATATCATCCTCGGCAAAATTTTGAAAAAAGAAGGATATTTTGCAATTGCACCAGTCTGATTGTCTTCCTGGATCATCTCCCAATCATCTCAAGATTTAAAAGTTGCTCCCAGAGTGATGGACAGGAACATTAACCCTTTGAACCCTGGCCATTCTACGTGTATCTGTGCCGCTGACCCGGGTCAACCCGAAAGTTAAAAAAGAAAATATAACCCCTTAACTTACTTTGATTTTGATTCTCCTTGCTTTACGTTTTCATTTTAGAGTAGTCTGATTTTTTCCAATAACCAGCATTCATAAAAGAGTACTTTTTATGACGACCAACATATTCGACATTTACATTGTAGTCTATGGCGAATCCACATTTCTTTCAAATTTTGATCAAATTTACGAAAATATAAGGAATTGTTTACCTCTGTCAAGTAAACAAAAGCAAAGTGATCCATCAACCATGGGCTGGCTTAAAGCTTCATTGATGTCTTCTGATATAAATAGACCACAGAAAATTGTAACTACCCATACCTGTTGACAGACACATCAAGTTTCTATTACATGATCTAAAAGTCGGTAAACCGGCTCATCGGGTATACGGCACATGTTCACATGAGCCGGTATACCGGCTCGTCGGGTTCAAAAGGTTAAGTGAATACTTTGACAAACCACTCTTTCCTGATGTTTGCATCTATGTTTAGGAATAGATGTGAACTCGAAAATATAATTTTGATGTGTTCATGACACTTTAATTTGCGGACAACTCCAAACATTGGGAACAGTTTAGAATAGATGTTTTTACATCTACAGGCTTCTAACAAGACAAAAATGGATCTACATGTTCTACAAATTGTCAGCTGACAATCACATGACTTACGATTGCAATGATACATGTTGTATTTATGATACATCATACCATAGATATACGGCAGCCTGACAAACTGCATTCTATACTTTGATCACCAAATAGACACAATTTTTAACAAATAAGCGTGTCAGAAAATAGGCTCATACATAACGGTAGTAATCTTTAAGAAATGGATACAACAAATAGCTGCCGATGAAGACAGGGTCTATCGAATCTCCCCTCAAGGTGTACTTTAAGTGATGTGCAAGTGTAAAGCAATTTCTTAATAAAATATGTCTACTGATGTTGCCATTGATTATAGCCCAAAATAGTGGTAGTTAGGAATGACAATGAATTCATCACAATTCATCTCCTCGGGGTTGATGTTGTCCCTGCCAAGGAATTGAGGAGTGGCTAGAAATCACCTGACACTCAAATATGTTGGAGATTTATTTTCACTGGTTACAATGGATGCAGTTAAGCGCACCTCGGGTATATTGAAATCATCTCACTTCAAAATCAAATCAATCATTTACAAGCAACATCAGAATGTTTGGAATGAACTAAAAGGTCCTTAACAAGATAGCCATGTTTAACATTTTGTCAACTAATGCTTAAGAGGTCTAAGATTGGAATTTTGCAAGTCCTTAATGGGACACAAATCCAGTTCTATGTGTTCCATAGCAGCCCCCACATATATGTAACCGGCATGGAATAATTTCATTACAAATAACCTCCATTGACCCAATGCCAAACTCCAAATTTGGAATATTTTATAAAAATATCCTGCACATTGTTAGTCTAGTTTAACTTCACGTCAACAGGGAAAAGCTTTCTTTTCCAATTTTCTGGTTAAGCTTAAAATGGCTTAGTCGGTATTAAGCAGAGATGCTGATAACATTTCAATGTATTATGTTCAGTTCCTATCGCAATTTCTTATAAAAAGGTGCAAACATTGCAAGTTCCTGCACTGAGGGTCTGGGACCAGAAGTACTGGCTCCTGTCAATTAAACCAAGCTAATAACAGGAAGAAAATGGGTGGGTGGGTGGTCTTGCAAAATTGGTGGCGCACTTCTATTTGGATTCAGCACTGAAAATACTTGGAATGCTGCAAATACTATCGTTGACTCTATGTGTCCTCATTTAAGATTTCTGAGTTTCCACAATCCTGTTTTTTTGACACATTTTTTCCATGATTTAAATTCTTACACATTACAGATGCGGCTCTTTTGAGAAAAACTGTAAATTTTTTTTTTTTTCAAAAAGGCTATCTACGGGTCAGAAAGACAACTTGCAGGTACGAGAAAACTATTTACAGGTGTGGAATTTACCTGACACGCAAAGCAACTTTCATGACAAGAATTATGCGGGTATCTAATTTACATGGATAAGCTGGTAAGAGGAATTAACCGAAAACGTGCATTATTGCTTAGCATTGTGTGATTGAGCTTTAACCAGGCACTTCATTCCATATATTTTACAGCTTCATTTCTTTGTTATTTTGATGTGAGAAAACAAATGATTAAAGAAACCACCGTTGAACCGTTCCAGATGTTGGAGATGGCGGTATTACTGAATATTTAACAGTGTGCAAAATTAATTGTTAACCAATATAAAATGGTTGGTAGGCCTAGTTCTGTGCAAGTGACCAACTAACCGTAAAATTCATGAAATTTTGTATATAACACCAAAGTAATTGATTGACAAATTATAAATTGGTCTACATTTCTCCTACATCCAACTTTCCCATTTTCATTATCAAAATTCATACCTTTTAAGGATGATCAAAGATTGTTGCGGCATTTTGCACGTATAAAGGTAACAATTCAACCCAAATATTTCATCTGTCTCCGTGGCGCAATCGGTAGCACTGCTCTGGATTAAGACTATATGGTCCTTCAGCGACTTAAATCATGCTATTTTACTTTGGGGCTGGGCTCTGAGTATGTCACTACAGGCCCATAGTTTTAACAAGAGATACTCAAGTCGGTAGACATTTGTGTGCCATTATCATGTGTAACATTACCATGCGGCTATTTTGATTAAATGCTTCTTGAGATACAGTAAATAGATATGTGTATTATTTGCAAATTCAGCTGGAAAAGTCATTTCACTATAATTTACAGATTTTTAAAACTAAAAACACCTACAAAATTGAGCTGCCAAAAGCACAACGACATCAATATGACCACCTGGATCAAAAAAACAAACACTAGTATTTTGATGATTTCTGAAAGTTCACTTATAACATGCACATATTTGCATCATGAGGCTAAAGCGCCAGATATGGTTCGTCATTTTTACCAATTGTAAAATCCATACAGCTGAATGCATATTGACCTCAAGTTCCCAGATGATATTATTGATCGGAATAATACGCTAAAACTACAATTAGAATGATAAAAAATCAAGACAGTGACCAAAATTCCAAATGAAAATGTTTCTCATTGGAGAAAATGAAGTAGTTAGCAAATCTTTTCAACAGAATAAAATCCACAGTACCTGTCAAGAACAGATTTCAGATTATAATGAAAAGACCAAGGTAATTATGGCAAACAACGATTACAAAAGAAAGTAATGTACAATGAATTATCAAAATACTACAGATGAGTAATCATTGCAAAAATGTGCCGTGATGCGAAAATTATTCTCCCTCATGAACATTTCGGTAAATGGTAAAACATTTCATAGTAAAAAATTTAACACTATGAGAAAAAATTAAAATGAAAATATTCATTCCGAATGAAAATTTAACATGAAAATGTACCACCATGATAAAAATTCTGAAAGAAAATGACTACAAAACTGACAAAGTATATCTAGGCCTTAAAACAGTGAAATGGCCTTGAAAACTCTCTGACCTTGGTTCAATTTGAAAGAAACATGCTGTGGAAGTGTGCATAGACTAAGTAAGAAATAATGCGCCGGCTCAGCAGCCAAATAAGCTCTGTAAATCCATTTCTCAAAACTGCTCTTAGGAAACTAAACTGATACTGTCACTCCAGTGAAATTCCTGTGGACTTCCTAATGACTACAAGGTGTTTAAAATCCCACCAAGGCTTAAATTAAACCTCCGTTAGAATTTGAAATGTGTTAAAAACTGACAAGGAGTGCCTATGGGAGGCAAGCATACAATCTTCCCCTGCTCCCCCTGGAGGCTGACTTAGACCACAGTCTAGACCGTTTACACTATACAGTTGGATCGCATGCCTGCTTTGTTCCTTACAGCGAGCTGTTTGTATTGAGGACTCCAAATTATGCAAATTTGAAATAAAATTTTTCTTCATTCCATAGTGTTAAAGGTACAATTCATGATTTTGATGTAACAAAATCTCACCAGTTTTCTAGCTTAATAAGAAGAAGAGTGTATCACTTTTCTCAAAAATGCAAGCACATATGAAAGAATGGTTTGGGGGTCGTAACATATACCAGTTGACGATTCTTATAAACTAAAAAACTCAATTCTGATATAGGTGACCTTGAGGGTGAAAAGTTGAATTTTATCTAACTTAAAAAATAATGTGTTAATTAGACTTAACACAGTATTGGCTCATCACTTGGCAGAATTTTTTTATGAGAATGCGCACTCAAATTTGTTGACATCACACTTGTTGTGTGGCAACCATGACAGGCAGTGAAGTCAGGTTATGCAAGATGTAGGAAGACATGTATGCCCTATTCTATTTTTACCAAATGGTGCCATATTGCTATACTGTACAGAGCCACAAATCAAGAATTAGGGATGTTAAATCTTACAACCAATATATTGCATCCTATGAATCCAATGTCCTCATAAAGGATACAGGAATACATTCACAAATGTTCACATTGTTCTTAATTGGGGGGGGGGGGAGGGAGGAGGGGGAGTGCTGACATCTGTCATCTTCTTTGCTTCCTATCTCATCATTTATCTTGTCATATCAGCAATTAGCAGTCTGGTCAGGATTTGTCGCAGTCATGTCTGATAGCAGCCAGCAGGGATCCACAAGTGACACATACGGAAACCACATCACTCAAAAACCACCACCCATCTCCGTAGTATATAGCACCCATTTGCTTTGACCATTTAGACATCATTGTTAAGCACAGAAGCTATGATTTACAACCCTAGTCATCTCACTCACTCAAAACCATCATTTATGAACATCCAAGTGCTTTTCTTCATGAATTCTACTGCGATCAGGTCAAATATGTTTTTAGCTGTCTTACAGTATACAAAGCATACTGATACATCTTATCAATATGCTGGGAAGAAAAAAAATGAAATAAACTGCCAAATCAAGTAACTTGTAGTCACAATATCCACCTATTTATAAATGGACCAAGTACAGATGGTAAAGAAGTTACTTCTTGCTAGGCTAAGCCACAAACAACATGGCAACACCAGTGTTAAATCTTTCTTGTATTTTAGATTCACTTACAGCAATCAGGAGATTTTTCGATCTAGTGCAAGAGATCAGGGCTTATAACAGTAGGTTATGTGTTCGAACCTTAATGCCCCTTGCTTCTGTGACCCCAGCACCAAGGAGTAAGTAGTCCTCTAGCAACTAAATTGTACATATCTTAATATATAATATATTTTCTAGATCAAGATTTTCAAAATATCCTGGTCTAGAAAATATTGTTATTAGTCAAAGTGCTTCCGGTCTAAGTCTGTTAAGTGTCAATAGAACTTGGTGTTTTTCAGTTATGACGTACATAATTTGGGCTCGTACATCATCACAATCTTACAGCCAGGGACTTGTGGAACTTCCTCTCTTTAAGTCTGATGTCATTGACTGTTGCCAGGCATGGCTGTATGGAGCTAGGCAATCTGTGCTAATATCAAGCCCTCTTTGTCTAGCTGTGTAGAGAGATAAATTAACAGAGCAGTTGTCAGTATATTTGTCAAATATATGTTCGCCACAACATTTTGACATCTTTTTGTCCTGTTTTTTTTTTAAATTTTTGTCCTGTTTTTGTTTTTTTGAACTTTTTTGGCCAAAAGAAATTTGACTCAATTAAGGACTAATTGATTTTGAAAATAACAATTCCAGTTTGTTTTTAAAATAAAGCAATTGATTTTGCTATGTCATTCCAAGCAAAACACATTTATGATACTCCAAACTATAATAATATTAAATTGTCAATTTCCTTGAAGACCAAATTGTGGTAGAATCTTTTGCAGAATAGGTTAGAACACTTAAGGTCGCACAACTGTAAATCCTTGCACGTTGTGATGCTATTGGCAAATTTGCCGGGTTTTTAAACTAAGAAGGTGGAATACAGTAATAATATAAGGCTATATACAAGTAATACGGGACTATTTTTCGTTTTTATTTTATGCTAATTATTTAGCTGGAAAATATTCTCGAATGTGTAGAAAAATTCAGCACCACAGGACATTCTCTAATGAAATTATAAATTGAACAAATCGGCATGTCTCTAGAAATACTCAATCAGACCGCGCTGTTTTATGACAGGCCGTCAAACACAATACAAAATAGCGGCTGATTTATCGCGAAAACGAGCCGGGCTACATATTGTTTATATTATATGACGATTAATGAAAGGTTATTCCAAGAGCTACAAAATACAGTTTATTCTAGAATGATCGAATCTTTAATAAAGGAGATACAAGCCGTTTAGCGACCCCATCTTTACATGTAAAAGAATAGGAGCGGTAATTAGGATAGTGCACCCTTATGGTGGATTCAGAGTCTGTCGATATGCATCGATCGACGCGCAGTCTTTAACATGCGCTATTCCTTATGCGTTGTGCGTTTAAAGACTGCGCGTCGATGGGCATCGATCGATGCACATCGTCAAGACTCTGAATAAACCATTAATTGGGTGAGAACACTACAGTGCGTTTGTCTCTCAAGAGACATTGATCTGTTGCAGACTGATTAGGAACTCTTACCATAATTCATGGCACTCATACAACTGTGTAGTCAATACGCCAGGGCTGGGAAGAAGTGATGTCATATTTATGATAATTAGCCCAACACGTGCAATCTGGTTCCAAACAAACGTGGTGGCCATTT
>JXSR01S048903.1:121956-140401 GCA_000969725.1 Ophiothrix spiculata
GGGGGGGGGGGGGGGGCTTGGGCTTAATGTCAAAACTTGTCAAAATTAGGCTGATTCTACATGATTTTTGCAACTTTGCCCCCAAAGCCACCCCCTGGACACGTCACTGAATCTGGTCTGTGGAGATTGTGTTGTCTAGTGCTTGAAGGGTTAGGCATTACATCTAATGAGCCACCAAATATTTGGTGCAACAAGTCCTTGTTATTTTATAATTCAATATAAAATTCCAATGTATTCTCCAATAATAACGGAGGCTTGGTGATGAAAAATCAATACACTATGTGTGATAAGAAAATGCATTGGAATTAATGTTATAACAAACGCTTGTGGCACCAAACATTTGGTAGCTAGTTCAAGGCTATGGCCTAACCGAAGACTCAGAATCTACAGGTCTCTGCATATAGTTAAAACGTCACAAATACCACGGGCATGTCCTTGGGCAAGACATTTCATTTCACTTGCGTTTTGACTCAATCTACATGATAATTACCCTGTAACAAAAACACTGGCACAGGGACTGTAAAGCCATATACATAACAAAGCCAGCCCAGGACATTCAACTTACTTTCAGGTTTGTCTTCTCAACAGAGAGTGAAAACTGAAGCAAGCTTAAGTAGCAATTTAGCTGGGGAGTAGAATAAGACTCAAAAACAGCCTGATGTTTGTGATCTTTGTGTCAACAACTATGAAGCAAAATGACTGTCAAAAACGTTTATGAGATAATCCATACCTCTGCCTCATTAAGCAGTGGAAAGTTGGACATGAGTTCAGTTGAAGTTCAGATCCATGGAGTGACGAATGAGAAACTGAAATCAAAAGTTTCTGCTCCATATTCTTTTCCTATTCTGCCCAACAAAGTCAAAACGCAGTATGTGCATTACAGATATATTACAAGTTACTTCCTTTTCTGTTGGAGAAATCCTGCACAAATGAGCAGACGATCAATTCTCTTTCATGACTTAAGGCAGTATCTACTACATCAAACATAAGTACATACAACCCTCTAGCATGGGAATGGATTGAAGTGAAATTGCACGTTAAATGGAAGTATCTGCTTTGTTTTATAAATGCACATACTGCGTTTTTACTGTGTTGGGCAGAATTACAGAGGTGCACAACTTGCTCTTTTGATGGACAGTTTCCTCAATGTGGACCCTCCTTTAATCATTGTGTTATTTTTTACATTTTAACAGATATTTAACAATATTTATTGTGCAAAAGACTCTTTTAAACAGGCCTGGGTTACATCTTTTGTGTATCAAGGAGCTTATCAGCACCAGTATTGTGATTACATCCATCCACTCCCCTGGCAATGAGAATAAAGTGTCTTGCCCAAGGACACACCTCGTTGACACGAGCGGGACTATACAATACCTCATCCTTCATGAACAATGACAACCAACAGAGATAACTGTGGCCACACTAGCTGACACTTTCCTTCAATTCCTGGTCTACACACATATTGTGATGCATTAGGACATTGGAGAATTCTTGAGGGTCTTTCAACCAGTATTGTCGTCCTGTTTCATTCTGCCCCGAGAACGGAATTCAAGTCATGGATCAGGAGCATAATGTTCCAGGACAAAATTCAGAAACTCTCCTTCAAATTGACTGCTTCTCAAATCAATTTAGTCTTAGCAAATGGGGCAAGACTTATACTGATATTATTACACTTATCAGGTCAATCATCAAACAAATAGCAAGAGAACAGTCCCATCCCTGACCATTATTGCTAAACCTCCAAACTGGTAGCCAGTTAGCAACAGAATAGAACTAGCACCGTTCCCCTGATCGCCCTCCCACAGACCCAGCAACGAGACCAGGAAGCGCAGTACCTGGTCGAGGTTGTAATCAACTGTGGATAGAGGCTATTGGACAGGTGGTGCAGGACAAGGCACTGAAATCAGGGTAACAAGAGAACAGTCCTATCCCTGCCATTATTGCTAAACTTCCAAACTGGCAACCAGTTAGCAACAATCCTATCCCTGGTCAATATTGTTAAACCTTCGAACTGGTTGCCAAATAACAAGAAAACAGTCCAATACATGCTTACCATAAGATAAAACAGTCATTTAATTTCTTTCACTTTTACACAGTGAAGACAATAAAATGAGCCTATCAATGTCAAGAGATGATCTGCCATTAATGAACCCACTGTAGTCAATTAGGGAAAGTCTGACTTCAGCCAAACAAACAATTTTTTAGGCCTACACTAAGCCAAACTGGTTTCATTCTACGTCTGAATGTCGCGTCAAACTCTACTTGAACTTGGCAGCTGAAATTCTAACATGGACATTTTGTCACTGGTTATCATTATGAAATTTGTGAAAGGAAATTCCATTGAATGGGTAACATGTGTGGACTGGGAAGGGTCATTATGTCTGGAAGCTTATGTAAGAATGCATTTCATGTGATTGGCAATAAAATGGCGGAGTGCATATGGGACGTATAGTCTGTCCTATAATGGGTTCAATTAAATAAAATTTGTGAAAAGATTTATGAAAACTATTCCAACCTTTTCCAAAATTGGCTCCCTTGGTTTTGATCTGCAATGCAATACTATAGTCTTCAGTTGAATAATCCCTTTGCAGCACAAGTATTATTATGATTGTATGTAATATCCGTAGAAACCATTTTGTATTAATGGTTCCAAGTTTATCTGTATTTCCTGCATAATACTGCTTCCGAATCTCTACCTTTTGTTCTGCGGTTTCTGTTCTACAGGCATATGAATTAAATTTCATGAAAAAACAGAAAAATTGTGGAAAAAACAGGAAAACAGGCAAAAAACAAGAATTTAAAATATATATATTTGGCCACAAAAACAGGAATTCCTGTTTAAACAGGAAGATTCTCATGCCTGGTTCTACCAATCAATTCACTATACACACAATGACATTGGATCTGAAATGAGTAGTATGTAAATCAGGATTCATAAATGTAGGTGCAGGATAGTGTAATATGCCTACCTAATTAAGATTTTAATAGACGGTTTAAATCGCTATACAATTGATACAAATGTAAGTTAGGGAGTGTTACCAGAGACAAGTGATTGACGCCCTTGATTTTGGTTGATAAACATGTATAGCGGGGTTAGAAACATTATGGGTCATTATAACAGGGTTCCTGCACCTTCAGCACAATTAAATTCCATGACTTTTTTCCATGACAAAATTATTAAAAATCCATGACCCTTTTCAGACAACAGGGTTGTATATCAAGGGTTGTTTGTCTATCACATACCATAATTTTTAACAAGACAACTACATTATTCTGATTAAGTTTTTTTTTTTACTTCTCTGAAAATAAAATTCCATGACCTTTCCATGACTCTTGAGCATCAAATTTCAAGACTTTTTCAGGCCTGGAATTTGAAATCTAAATTCCATGACTTTTCCAGGTTTTCCATGACCCACGGGAACCCTGTTATTATATTTTTAATTTGATTCATTCATCTTATTTGTTATACATATGTGGTAGTCGGGTTCTTGTTTCAGCTGGTTATATACATTTTAGAAATACGTTTTAATTGTTTGTTCGGCTTTGCTAAATTATTTTTAATGTTTTTTAAAATTTGACTGAATTTTCGATATTCTGACAGGTCATGCTTGAGCCAATTTTCAGCCACATCTCATGATTTTGGCGCAAGCACCTCTTAAACTTTGTCAAACTTGCTCGAATTGGCACAAGCTTAAAAACCTTAGCGGAAACACTGCACATGATGACATTGAACTTGAAACTTGAACTTGAATTTTTAAGTAACGTAACTCGATTTCTGAGTGTCTTATGAATTTGTAGGTCAGTTCAAAGCTAAAGAGGCATTCTTTTTTAAATCGGTATTAAATCAAATTCAACCAGGGGCTAAGTTTACTGGAGGTTTATGGTGGGTGGTCACATTTTCCCAAATGAAAATTCGGTAGCATCTGTGGGACCACAAAGAAACTTGCCAAACATTGGCGGGGAGCAGCCTTATTTGAAGTAGCAGGATGATCATTTTTACTCAAACTATATCAAGATATTCTTATTAATTGTAATGTCTCTTCACAAAACCATATGAAGATAAAATAGGTCCAAACATGACTACATAATAGGCCTGTACTTCCTAGCTGTACTTTACCAATCCAAAGCGGAAAAAAATTTGTCTATTCATGCATTTTTATGACAAAATAGTCCTTAAATTACATTATTATAGAGTGCTACTTCCGAGATGTTCCTCTACAATGTTTCTACTTCAACTAAATGACAACACAAATGCTTGAATTTGTTCATCTTTTGCCAAAATGAAATATTCGCTACATGACAGGAGGGTCGTGTCTGTATTTCCTGGAGTAGCATTAGTACAACTGTTGTCTGCGTAACTTTCTCTATGAAGCAGACAACCATTTGTACTTTTTGTCAAATTTTTATAAGCTTATCTGTCAAGTCTATTCATGTCAAAAGTATGGTTTAGAATTGGTGGGTGGGTGGGTGGTTGATGGGATACAAAATGGCTGCTTCTTGAGTTTTCTTGATATGCCATGCTTTCAACCCCTCACCAATAGGAGCCATTTTTATGGTTATGGAAGATCAAATATCAGAGGAAACATGGATTATTTATATTGGATATATATGGCACCTATAAAAAACATCAATTTTTCAAGAGTCTTGATCGTTTGATATAACAATTAGGTTTTTGCCCATATTAAAGCATGCACAAACACTTTGACCACCAGAGTAGCCCAGTTACAATTAAATGCAGGTACAAAATACCTAATTCCAAAAGTTGAGCTAAGGTCATACTAGGTCATGTCAAGGGTTATAACACTTGAACCATCGACCTGCTGCCATTTAGGTCATTTCAAGGTCATGGTCATAATTCCAGAACTAATGACCCTACCTGCACCAAACTTGAACCATGAATAGCAATTGGTCCCATGACTATTTTAATAGGATTACAAAAAAGTCATTCAATGTCAAAGGCCATGTAAGACCAAGGGTAAGATGGCAGCAAATTGTGAAAACTCCAGTTATTTCATGCGATATCTCCCAGTGATATGCCTATTATATTGTCATGAGCTTCTACAGATAAAATGCCTTGATGATAGATATAAATCTCAAGCTGAAGACAATCATGCAATATTTCAAGTGCAAGCAAACTGATTTATCTTGAGATAATATCTGTTAGCGATGAGCCCAAATTTGTTGTACATTTCCTTGGTGAGCCGTTATCACCATGTCTATCTACTTATCAAGCCCTAGCTTTGTATCCCTGCCATATGTGATGACATGGCGGCAAGCTTTGTTTCCTCCGATCTCAAGACATAGTCAAGCAGGGAGAGTACACCAAAAAGAGAGTAAGAAACTTTCTTTGTGTTGCACTCATTGACGTTGTCTTATATTTTGGGGTTTTTCTATTTTCATATCCCTTCAATAAAACATAATATGGGCGTGAAATTTTACAGGGGTTATGAGAAAAAAAAAGAAATATTATCTCTGATCTCCCCTCCCAGTGACCTATACGAGACGCAGCAAGGACGAAGCACGACAGCCGTGGTTAAATGTTGTTAGACACTGGGGTGTAGGACAAGGCATTGAAATCAGGGCTACAGTCACGCTGTTATATGTGATGCCTCATCCCAGAAAGGGGGACTTTGCGACAGATTACTTTTCAAGAAACTGTTGAAAATGGGAAGCAACAAATAAAGAATAAGAATTTCCTGCAGATTTTCTATTGTAAAATTGGATCACCTTGATCAATTTCAACAAATAAGGTGTGTATAGCTTAGAAAATGCTGTAACTGATGAAATGATAAAATGAAAATTGATATCATCTGCAAAGTCCCCCCTTTCGGGGTGAGCCATCACATATTGTTGGGATACACACAAGAACAGGCAATACACCATCAAAAAACAAAAAGAATCTTGAACACTGTCCGTCTCAAAACAACAAAATAGCCTGTATTTTGAAGAACTGTTCAGGATTCTTGTGCTCCATACATAAATTACGATGCCACCTTACCGGTCTGTTGTTAACGATTTCCCACAAGTCGTTATGTAGATGAGTCGTCTCGTAGTAGTCTGATGTGACGAGGTGACCAAAGTCATGTTGGTTGTCTATATACATAAATACTCCCTGCAAATCATTGGAAAAAGATAAAAGAAAAAAAAATTGGTCTCACAGAAATATGAACTTGCTTTTTAAACTTGTGAATACCCAGAGAAAATAGTCATGGGAGTGCAAGAAAGTTGTATCTGCAATGGCTGCCCTAAGTTATATTTATTTAACACTTTACCACCAGAATGTGAAAATCCCTCAAAATGTCTTTATCTTATGTCAGTGGCTCTTGAAATGGTTCTTCAGGTGAGACATCCTTGAAATGGTTCTTCAGGTGATGGTGTCACCTGAAGAACCATTTCAAGAGCCACTGACCCAAGACTGGAGATTAGACAGTGTGCAATCCAAATTTATGGCAAATGGCAGCTATTGCAGATACAACTTTCTTGCACTCACATGACGAAATATAAATAAAGGATATGTGACACATTGGGATAGGGAAAGGATTCACATGGCAACTCTATTGGATTTCATTACAACTAAATTGAGTATCAAAAAGTTTACTTCCAACCATAATTCTTTGAACTTTAAAAAACTACAAAAAAACAAAATAATTTTCTACCGTTGTTGTTCTGCTACTCCATATGCTATTTATATAAAATAAAGTTATATTTTTATATTTCAGAGAAAGCCAAATTGGCAATGCGGTTTCTACTGGCTAAAAGACACCAGCACATAATCTAGCCCTCCCTTGTAGAATACATCCAACATCTCAATAGAAAGTACCTGTCAAGTCCCTACTAAGTAAGTGCAGTCCACAGTTGACAAACTGCACTGCTATTTTTGCCAAGGAAGATTTCCTGTCCCTAGGGCTCCATTCCAAATTTATCACTCATTCATGCTCTGATGAATCACATTGAGATGACCAGATCTGATTGCAAGGTTACAGAGTAATATTTCAGCAGCAGTTTAGCAATGTCTTGATTATAAATAAATGAATCCATTTCTGATCAGATTTGCAGCAACTTTCGTATCCTGACTTCTTCATGTGATGCCTTGAGGAGGTACGATGGTTTAAATCATGACCAAAACATGCCATCAAAATTTAAACAAGTAACAAATGATTTCAGTTATTGGTATACAAGGTACATCAGTGAAAAGGAGATGCCATGCGAGAACCCCGTCCTTCGGAGGGGACGTTAAGCCGTCAGTCCCATATATGGGAGAGTCACACCCATATGCTTGTCACAGCTAGGTTTGTGAAGAGTAGGGTATTATACCCATAGCTGTCCCTTATTTGTCCCGGTGCTGTCTAGATACTCACATTCTAACTACGGACATAAAGTGCGCCTTCTAGCAGCCATTATGGAGGATGTGATCTGATTGTGATATCTGCATAGACAGCCGTGCTGTGATCTTGATGAAATAGCATGTTAAATAAGCTTTTATGAATGTATGTGAAGGGAGCAGGGGTAAAAATAGAGGTCCTCTTATAGGAACTGGGTTCTAAATGTTAATTTACAAAATTACAACATTTTCAGATCTGAAAGGTCCAATATTTTTGGGTCCCATTCCAAAGGTCTAAAAATAATCTGAGTTTAGATCCCACATTTTTTTGAAATGTTCCAAGATCAATTAGGTCTTACATCTCTTCAAAAGGTACAATATAGTAAGTCCTATATACCCTCTAAACGGTCCACTATCTTATATCTTAACCCTCATTCTGAAGGTCCAAGATCTTATGCCGTGCACTCTTCATCAAAAGGTTCAAGATCTTGGGTCCTACATTTTCTTCGACTACACAATATCTTAGGTCCTGCATACTTTTCAAAAGATCCAAAATCTTAGGTCCTACACGTCCCCCTTCTCTAACAGATCATATACCTCCATCTACAAGTCCAAACTTAAAAGTGGTGCAGCACTAAAAAGTGAGGAGGGAGGGGACGAGAAACAACTTTATTTTTTAATGCCGCCTAACTGCAACATATGTGATGACTCACACCGAAAGGGGGGACTTTGAAGATACGATTTTGATTTTATCATTTCATGTGTTAGAGCATTTTCTAAGCTTTAAAATGACACCTTATTTGTTTAAATTGATCAAGGCGATCAAATTTTACAACAGAAAATCTGCTGGAAATTCTTATTATTTTCTTTATTTTTTGCTACCTATTTTTATCAGTTTCTCGAAAAGAGTTTTGTCGCAAAGTCCCCCTTTTCGGTGAGTCATTACATATACAGCCTCAGCATGGCACTAATGACGATTAGTTCTGGGTGATCTACTGCCCTCTTATATTGAGCATTGAGCCATTTTCCTGGAATGGTGTAAACAGTTTCAGCAACTTTTTTAATGGATTTTATGTTTCATTATTTTTTTAATTTTAGAAAAACAATCTAACACTTAATTCTTCACTCCAGACGGTTTCAAAGCTAGTGCCTTTACTGAAAAACATGAATTTTTACATGAAACTAAAGAAGCGACTGTGCTGTGAGAATTCCTGTCATCACTCATCATGGTAAATGCCTACTTTGAATGACAAGGTATAACTGTGAGTGACTAGGAAAACACCACACCGCCTAGTTATTCCTCAGAAATTAAGTATAAAAATCTGCAATCTAGTTTATGGTTCCCATGTGACATTAAGAAAGTGGAACAATTTGCCTTGGGCACTTGGCTGGGAAGCATCTTTCGTCATGTGAGTGCAAGATAGTCGTATCTGCAATAGCTGCCATTTGTCATGAATTTGGATTTGCACACTGTATAATCTCCTGTCTTGAGTCAGTGGTTCTTGAAATGGTTCTTCAGGTGACACATTCACCTGAAGAACCATTTCAAGAACCACTGACATAAGACATGAACATTTTGAGATATATTTCACATTCTTGTTACAAGGTGTAAAATAAATATAACTTAGGGCAGCCATTGCAGATACGACTTTCTTGCACTCACATGACACTTTGTTTCGGTAGAGCTGGGAGGTAGTGGCACTATTGCATGTTGAATTTCAAAGCCTAGTTGCTAATACACTGCATCAAGTCTGCCTCTTCCACCTTTTTCTCCATTTGCGTAAAAAGGAGGCTTGCAGAAATGAGCTTGTCAAGATATTGATAAAAACATATGTGACCATCCACCACAAACCACCAGTTAGTTGCCCCCTGGTCAATTCTAATTTATTTCATGTTTAAATCTAGAACATATTTTCAGTTCTCCTTGAATCAAGTTCATGACAACCAGATGTGGAGTTACAATTCAGTTTTACAAGCTGTAAACAGAGAAATTTTACATTGAATTTTTTATTTTGTGTTCATTTCCAATTCAACTTTGTCTAGAAAATGTTACTCTTCATGTTGGAGTTGAAATGAAAGTTGACATTTTACAATAGTTTAAGATCGTAGGCACGATTAGTTAAATATGTATTTTGTCCTATCTCAAAATGAAAAAAGCAAACTGTACTGGAAATTTATGGTGGGTGGTCAAATGTATTTCAACTTATGAAATAGATTGATATTTTGTACGCTTGTAATTTCCAAATATATCCATTAATTATGTTAGACAAAGCCACAAATTGACTTATGACTTTAGCTTTCGACATCTTCCTAGACAGGGTTCGTAGTGTCAAGGCCAGAGTGAATTCAAAGACTTTTAATGACTTTTAAGTCATCTTTTCAAAGACTTTTCAAAGACTTATAAGACATTTTTGCACATACTTTATCATATTTATTAAGGCTTCAACAGGTTACTCAAAAAATTATTAGATGTAAACAAGGCAAATTTTCCAAACTGATGGTCAAAGGTCATACTGGGGTCAACCTAAGCAAACACAAATTATATGTTGGGCATCTAATCCCTTTATAACCCTTGTACAAACAAAGTTTCATCAAAATACATTTGTACACAACTAGGAACCCATGAAAACACAGAATATGGTTGAAATTTTAAAAATGGGTCGACGGTCAAACTGGGGTCACCAGATGTCAAGCTTAACAAACCACAAACTATGTTGGGCATTTATTTCCCTTGTACAAACTTTCATCAAAATACACAACCAGGAATCCATCAAAACACAAAATATGGCTATAATTTGAAAATGTGGGTCAAAGGTCAAACTGGGGTCAGCAGAGGTCAGCTGAACGAAACACAAACTATGCTGGGCATATACTTCCCTTGTACAAAGTTTCATTAAAATACACAACCAGGAACCCATCAAAACACAAAATATGACTGGAATTTTAAAATGTAGGTCAAAGGTCAAACTGGGGTCAACAGAGGTCAAGCTGTCAAACTGGTGTCACAGAGATCAAGTTGAACAAATTAAAAACTATGTTGGGCATTTATTTATTTATTTCCCTTGTACAAAAGTTTCATCAAAATATACAACTGGGAAACCATTGCATCAACAAACCCCAGAATGGTTGGAATTTTAAAATCTAGGTCAAAGGTCAAACTGAGGTCACCAGAGGTCAAGCTGAACAAACCATGAACTTAGTTGGGGCATTCCCTTCCTTCTACCAGGTCTCATCAAAATCCACATTGAAACACAATATATTGACATGCATGGTTATACATACCAGTACAAGAATGATTGTAAGCTTACATAAAGAAGTGTCACTGACTCTATAACTTTTAATAGGTTGAAAGTCGTCTTACATATGCAACACTTTGCCTCAGTTTTGGCACCACTCTCCTTTAACCAATCTAGGAATTCCTCCCGTTGTTTCCATTCTGGTCGAAAATGACACTTTCCTGGCATTTTACTTCCGATTTTTGGTCAAATTTGCAGACAGAAATTACAATGCAGCGTACCTGGTAACCTCATCTGTAGTCTAAAAATGCAGCAGTTTCATTTCTCTCATGTGGGTGGTTTCCGTTTTATTCCCCACATACCATATTATAAATACCATAAGTAGAAACAACTGGGAATCACTTTTTTTATTGTTCCAGACATGGGTGGACGCCGCTGATTTTCACTGCGATTTATTACCGTTCGTTTCTAATTTTACGTAATATTACGTGTTGAACGAAACTCAAACGAAAAACATTGAAAACGTTACGTAAAACAAGAAAAACATGCGTGAAAATGTTGTATACTTGACAACATTGAGAAGTACTTTTTCATTTAAAGACTTTTCACAGACTTCCTACAAAATTTAAAGACTTTTCAATGACCAAAATGAAATTCAAAGACTTTTCCAGGATTTCAATGATCGCTACGAACCCTGCTAGAGGGACCGCGACATATGGTCGTATTCTCTTGATCATGTCTACGATCCGCTGCTAAACAAAAGAACTTCGCCCTCTAGGAAGGACAACACTAGCAGGCAACCAACAATTTGGTTACCACAAACCTGCATGTCCACTTTGGACAGGTCCCTCTAGTATCTAGTTGATGCATCTCTTTAAATTTTAATTGTGATTGTGGTAATAGTCATAGTCATGAGTAATAAGTAACTATTATGCTTATCTGAATTACTTGTAGAAACCTTGAATTTTCTCTAGACTTTTTCTTCAGTGGACTCACCAGGGCATATACTGTATGATGCAGCGCCCCAAGAAGGAGCATTCGCACAAGGGACCAACGGCTCAACGTGACTTACGAACCACAAAGCAATTAGAGTAAAGTTTCTTGCCCAAGGAAACAGGAGATCAAAACGTAAAGTCCGCCTAGGCTATTATGGCCCCTCCAGAAAATGGTATGAAATAATGTTTTGTTAATAAAACCTGTTCAATATTGTTTGTATAAAGCTTTAGAAAGTAGTATTAGACTAGCAAAAGCCTATTTCAAAGCATTTTTTGTCAGATTACTAATTGTTTATGCTCTTATTTATCAAGTTACACAGATGATCTTCCAAATGATCTTCTATCCTGAAGACTCATCCACCTGGTGTCCATTTACAAAGTTTTACCACACTTCTTTTCAGTTAGACTGTAGCAAACTTCTTAAACTACAAGTCATAAGATGTAAAAAAGGCTCCCGTGTCCCCTCTAATGGGCATGAAAGCAACCATGAAGACTTGGAGTAACACATCTAGCCTGGACCCAGGCTTGCTGGGTTAAAGTCAGTGACTGTATGTTATCACTATTACCATAGATTACCATCAAATACTTTATACATACAAGGTTCCATGTATGTCTCATAATACACCATATATACTTTTTCTACACAGCCACCATCTATGGTGCAGCATATAGAATAAAGAGAAATCAAACAGACTTTACAACATTAAGAGTAGACATTAAATGACTAGTAGGGAAAATTGTCACTTTTATGTGTACATTCAAATAAATGGCTAATTAGGTACTTAGGGTTGTGGTATTATGTAGGTGAAATTTGTTACTTTGATGAGTACATTTTGAGGGGCTGTTAAATTGGGCCCACTAGTCAGGGTTAGTACACTTGTTCACTTACAAAATTCAAGGACTTTCAAGGACTTTTCCGAGAACAATTCAAGGACTTTTATCGGCGGCGGCCGGCGGAATATGTATCAACAAAATACATTTGTTTTTGCCCATTTTTGGAAAAAAATAATTGCATGGTAAATTCTTTTCACGTATTTATTTTAATATTTCTGACATTCAACAATTCAACGAAAAAATACTTTTTTTGATAAAGTCAATTTTTCAAGGACTTTCAAGGCCTGGAAAATGCAAAATAAAATTTAAGGACTTTCAAGGACCCGTACTAACCCTGCTAGTATTAGTGACTATGAAAATATCTAAAACCACATTTAAATCAGATGAAGTATGAAAATATCTAAAACCAAATTTAAATTAGATTAAATTTAAAATTAGAAAAGTTCACATTAAGCTTTAAATAGGCTTAATCTCAGACAAAAGCAGCACAATGACTTGAATCAAGTCTATGACACATCCAGCTCTACAGATGCCTATTATAGGCAGGGTACGAATTCGCCGGTATCGCATCGCGAAATGCGATACAATATTCACTAATCGCGACACACTTCCGACATATGCATCGCATTACGTGCGATGCATTTTTTCTGGTCAAAAATCAATGATAAACATGCAAAATTTGTTCTTATAGTAATACCTCGCGGAACTCTCCACTTTAAAAAAAAATCGTAAGAATTTTCATTTTCAAATGTTTCCTGATCAAAATTGAGTGACAATTTAGCCCAGCGCAGCAGCAAAAAGATTAATCTTTAATTAGTATCAGCGCTTCATGTTCAGTTAGTAATACTGCCATATAGGAGCCTACCATGTACATAATTTTTTTTGGAGTTCTTTACAAGATTGTGCTTTCTGCATCGCAATAATGACTTCCGTTCGTGGTGATCATGAAGGGAATTTTCATTCCAAAATAACAAACTTTTGAGGACATTTGTTGTTATATTCAACTATTTCCGCAACACTAATGATACAAATATTTACTATGGATACTTATCAGAAAAAATAAAAGCCATTTCAGCAAAATATATTCATGAAATCGTCAGGTAGTGAGAGGATCAAAATTCTGCAACCATGTTTCCATGCTGCATACATAATGCCCTCCGGTATCAACACGGATTATAAAAATTTCTAAACCTTTTTATTTTGAAATATTTGATCACAAAGGTTAATTAATATTTACACACCATTCATGGAAAGGGACAGGAGTTGTTGTTTTTCTTTTGTACTTCATTTATTTTCGGGGGGGGGGGGGGGGGGGGGCCCCCCCCCCCCCCCAAAAAAAATACTGAAATATTATAATTACACACTGCTTCATATGCCATGAAATCAGACGTTTGGGACATACGATGCTGTCGACAGAAAAATTTTAAAGTCTACATTAAGCAGTGAATACTTTTACTTT
The DNA here is from genome assembly GCA_000969725.1 of Ophiothrix spiculata. NCBI lineage: Eukaryota > Metazoa > Echinodermata > Ophiuroidea > Amphilepidida > Ophiotrichidae > Ophiothrix > Ophiothrix spiculata. The sequence continues at coordinate 135,802 of JXSR01S048903.1, forward strand.
TCATCTACTTCTTGATTTTTAAAAACTGCTCCAGTTCCTTCAACAATTGATCCATGTTCAGGTCAAATCCCCTTGAATCTGACAGAGCAATTTTTTGAGAAAGTTGCGATTTTGGATAACTCCACAATTGATCATGTCATGAGATATTTTCCATTAACAGTACAGTGGTAATTCAATTTTTTACAATGCAAAATGTAAGATTCTGACCAGGGGCGTCGGAACCTTGTAGGCCATGTGGGTTTTGGCCACACCACTTTTCAGCCAGAAAAAAAAAATATATTCAATTTAATTTGAAGCATTTTTACAGTCGTAAATAACCACAACATAGTACTGTACAAATTAGTTTAGTTTTTAGTAACTATTGTCTTATGGAGGTTAATTGTTTGCTTATTTTTGATACACTAAGGGGTCACTGGCCGCACCACTTTTATCAGGGGCCGCACCACTTTTATCAGGGGCCGCACCACTTTTATTTTCCTTATGACGCCCCAGATTTTGACTACCCGTGGTAATTTACACAAATGGTGCTCTAGTTGCCTCAAATTAAAATTTGTAGGGTTAATGGTTAGGTCAATCAAACATTTTTATGCCATATTGTGATTTTCTCTGAACAGTCCAAGAGGTCATCTAAAACCTGATATCATCCAAACTATTGCTTTGCTGGCATATACAGACATGATGCATAGAGTGAAATCTGAACCTACATTAACCCGTTTTCAGGCCAGGAAGTGATAAATATATTAAATTTCAAGAAATTGCCCCGAACTTGATATCCCTAATACAATCTTGTAGCACATGCATTTATAACATAAATAGACCAGCTGCAGCACACTTTGACCTATATGTTGCAACATTTCCATCATTTCTATGGAAATATGACCAAATGTAGAATGAAATCTATAGTGGATTTTGAGTGATCTGCCACTTCATTAACAGTTTCGGATTATTCCATACAACCTAAGAGCTAAATGGATTTGCAGCCAGTAAACATTCAGTTATCAATGCCATTCAATTATTTGCCAAGCAAGAGTAGTGGATTCAGACAAATCAGGCATTCTGCATAGACCAACAGTCTTGGAAGAATGTGCAACTGTTTGGAGCACCTCTTTTGTGATTGACAGTCAATAAAAAATGCTTTTCTCCCTCTTCTTGAATTTCAATCAATGAACAGTGTCAGTATCAGTAAGCTTAAAATCATCCTCATCATCACTAATGGGATGTGTCTTTGCCTGTGATGCAGTGTTTATTTATTTTATTTTTTATTTATTTATAACATTTGATGAAAACACCAGGAAAAACCCAATATTGAAAAACAATAAATTAAAGGGATGCCCTAAAAAACATTACACAAGGAAAAAAAATAAGATGAAACATGCCAAGACTAATTAAAAAAAAAAAAAACTAGAGAAGATGGTCCTGAACAGCCAATTTGAAGGCTTGAAGGGTAGCGGACTGAACAATGGTTTCAGGTAAGTAGTTCCAAAGTGATGGAGCATAAGAGTAGAAGGATCTCTGAGAAAGAGTCAGACAACGGAAAGGAATGTTCACAGCCAATATAACTGTCATCCTCATTGTCCACATTTGTGTCAAAACACGGCGAATCACTATCGGTCTTTGCCGTCATCAATTGCTGCATTAGTTCCAGCATATGGTGTTGGAAGTCCGTATTTTTCTTGGACCATTCTTGAAACATGAATTCAAGTTTGTCTACTCTTGCACTTTCGGGAGTTTTCCCAGTACCGCCCGATGTTTCCTTCAGGTCTTTTTTCCCTTTTTTGGGTTCCAGTTTCGCATTATTACTGGCAATATTTGCGCTACTTGGAGCGGACAAAGTTGCTGAATTCAGCAACCTCGCTTTATCTTGTTTTGGTGGAGGCTTTTCGATCTCCGATTTCTTGCCTTTTTTGGCAGTATTTTCTAGTTTCTCTGCATTCTTGGACGCCATGGTATTTTCTTCATCCGACATATTCCATCTTTGCGGATTTATTGGCAAATATACACACATTTTTGTGAGATATTTGAGTTTGAAAAACGCACGTTTCGTGAAGCAGTTTCTGCTTTTGCACACGCAACGATAATGAATCACGCATGCAAAGCTGGCATCTCACGGAATCTCCATTGCGAGATTTCGAAATAAAATGTACAAATGCCATGCATTACGGTGTTCCACCATTTTGCTGCTATCTCTGTCACTCATAAAGATAAAATGATATTCATCCATGAAACAGAAATTTCCATAAGACAGATCCAATTGCCCTATTAAAACTTGCTATCCACAGACATATCAATGTCTTACCAGAATGTCAAAATCAATTCCCTGATGTCCCATATTGTGTTCCGTAGCTTACAGTGTATCATTCGGGGTGTTCTACTTTCTGCTAGGTACTGACAGAATAACCCGAATAACAGGAAGTCATATGACTATCATGTGACTGGTGATAGGGGCAATGATCCTGGTGTTAATTGAACTTACAAAGGGCTGATAACATGTGAAACTGGTCTGCAGGCTTAGATCTACAGGTATGTCAACCTGATGCTTGCTCTGAATCCACTTGACTTCAAAGTAAAAATTCTCTGACATTTTAGCGAATTTCTTATTGCGCTTTTCACAGATGATATGGGTAACATATTTACAAATATTTCATAAAAGTGGTAGGAAATTCTATCATCAAGATTTCTATTAATGCAATGTTTTGTTTGGTACCGTTTGTGACATTTTGGTGTAATTTTTTGGTAACATTTGTGACATTTTTTAATTAAAACATGCGTTCATTCATTCATGGATAGAATTTTTTTTAAATTTCTTATTACAAACTACATTTCACGTACCAAGTAACAAACGTATGACTGAAAAACCTGGTTATGTGGTCGAATAAAAAAAGCTGATTTTTTTGCTTGAAGTCAAAAAAAGTTTAATTTTCACTGGAATGAGCCTTATACTTTTCTCATAACACATGTAATTAATCTTACACATTAATACATGATTGCCAATAACATCAAAACAGTTTGACCGATAAAGCTGAACTTTGAAACTTAGACCTCTTGAGTGGCGATCTTTTATATGACATTGAAAACTAAATTTTGAAAAATCAGACCAAGTTTCTTTAATTAAGTATATCTTTTAAATAATGAGAATCAGCAAATGCATAGTCCCTACACTGTGGTTAGTTAAATTTGAGACATATAATACTACCCAAGCTGAAGACAAATGGTGATAATATTTGTTGGTAAGGAATAGTAGTGAAGAATGTTACGAATTGAAAAACACACCTTTTATCAACATTGCTACAAATTCCCCATTACCTGTACTACCAGAACATTTCTCATACCTAGCTTTTTAATAATGTAGTCGTACTCCTGCAGGGTGAAATAGTCTAGAAAATATAGAAATAGATATACCGGTCATCTTCATATGACAAGGCCTTGGGTACCGTTTTAGCAACCAAATAAGTATTTTAAAATAATTGTAATTACAGTTAAGGCTGACCTTAAGGTAGATCTTCTAATGGCATAAACTGTTTTTGTAGTCTAACTCTCGAACTAATTGCATAAACCATAGAAAAGTATACATTTTTTGAAGCAGATTTTTACCCTGATCCACTATGGTGATATTGTTTTGTTGTTGTTTTTTGGATCAAAAATGTAAATTTTGGCAGAAAGTGCCAAAAACCTATTTTTTGCCCCCCCCCCCAAAAAAAAAAACAACAATCTCTCAAAAAGGGTAACTAAAATTTGCATTCATGAATTTTTGAACTTTTTTGCCTTTTGGAATGTAGAGCCATTCCAGTCTGGGAAGGGTTTTCTCAAGTTTTTGATTTTATGAAGTTTTATGTGTAAATTTCCTATACTACATTTCGTATAAGTAAAAATAAAAGTTTCCACATACTGATCTATAACTTTAAGATCAAAATAAATAACATTATGATTTTTTATTTTGGTAAATGTTGTTTTTAATGTAAATGATTGAAATGTTTTTATACAATTCAACAAACTTCATGACAATTTTTGAATACAAAATGGATCTGGAGCTTGGTTTCATCACAAAGAATTTCAAACACAATTTGTTTGGAAATGTGTGTTTCGCTATATAGACCGGTATGTGATGCGACCAACGATATGTTGATTTCAAAACCATTGGCGTTGAATCATCAAAGAAGAATAACAATGCGAATTTTGAAATATGCATGTTCTCAGAAAATAATGCATAGCCGGCATCATGACCGAATAATTCGGGGATATGTCACGCTGAAAAGTTCTTTTGGTGCAATTTCACCTTCCTTGTTCGCAAATTTGAAACAGCTATGATATTATTAGTCTATTATTTATATTACGTTGGCTATTATTTATATTACGTCGGCGCATGTGTGTGTTAAAAAAACTCTCATCCTACATCACCTGGTCATCAGTTAATTACATCTTACAATCAATCTTTACTAATTTCTCTTGCTAGGTAAACACTAGCATCAATTATATTAATTATTATCCATCATAAAACTTTTTGATATGTGGTCAGTGAACTTTGAATGATGACTGCATCAAACAACTTTACAATAATATTCTATGTACAGTTTTTGCCAGAAAGTGCCAAATTGTTATTTTA
>JXSR01S048903.1:146212-162910 GCA_000969725.1 Ophiothrix spiculata
AGGGCTTTTGGCCCACTGGACTCAGTTTTACCAGTTCCTTATTCCCCGACAAATTGCCCAGTAGGGTGGGCTTTACCATTTCTGGTCATTGACCAGAAAATCATGTCATGTAGATTCTTGACATTGACACAGGAAATCTAACGTTCAAACTACAATAATTAATCCTAACCTATCTCTATCCAATAAAGTCAACAGTAGGCTGGGGTTCGAATCCCAGGGGACCACAAAGTTTTTCTATATAACGTATTTTACATAGTTTTTAAGCATTTGGGAGTTAGGGTTAATGATAAAAAAAGCCAATTATTTTTAATAACAAAAAAGTAAGTTAGTCCAAATACACCATAAACAGGGGTCATACACTATATACAGGGGTTAAAATCAATGGCTTGTTAGTGACACAGTGGTAGTGTGACAAAAGTGGATTTTGGATGAAAGAGGTCCCTGGTTCAAATCTTTCACTCCTGTGTTTCACACTAGTTTGAAACAAGATTGTTATTTACAGCAAAGAAAACAACATCAACACACTCATTATATGGGGAAATGTATGTGTTTTTATGTTTTGTTTAAAAGTGGACATAGTCTGGGATGATCCAAATAAGCACGGAAGTTTGTTCTCAACACAACGACCAAAGACTATGAATTACCTACAAACAATCAGTTTTCTACTTGAAGGAATAGCAAGATTATTTACACAAGTGTTGGAACAGATACCTTTCCTCGGAGGAACATAAACATGAATATAATCAAAAGATATACTGGTAACAGATCATTCAAAGTCTAGTACATAAAGAGAAACTATTGAAATGATTCCAGGGTCAGAGATGGTGGGAATTCACCAAGGGGAAGCAGACTGATACTTAATCAAATTTCAGAATTTTGCAAAATAGTCAAAATCACATATTTTGGCCATAAAACAATGTTCCCATTTTAAATATGATGGGTGGACACCAGTCCTCATTATCTTGTCCCGGAAAGACTGACACATAGCCATATCTTGGTCTAGGCCTGCTTGGGTAAAGCTAGGTGTATTCAGCACCGGGCCGGGCGGTTTTCGTCTCCTTGTTTCCTTGGGCAAGAAACATTACTCCACTTGCTCCGTGCTTCAGAAGTCACGTAAAGCCGTTGGTCTGCTGTACGAATAGACTCCTTAATGGGGTATGCATGCATGTCATGCAAGTACCTGTAAATTGATTGATTGATTGATTGATTACCTTGTCTCTGAAAGATTGACACATCGCCATATCTGGGTCTAGGCCTGCTTGGCTAAAGCTAGTTGTATTCAGCCCCGGGCCGGGCGGTACTTGTAAATTGATTGATTAATTGATTAATTGATTACCTTGTCTCTGTAAGATTGACACATAGCCATATCTGGGTCTAGGCCTGCTTGGGTAAAGCTAGGTGTATTCGGTGCTCTCAGCTTCTCAGCTTTAATCAGGTAAATGTTAGAAATGAAGGCTGCATTCCACACACCACTACAGAAAGAGAAAATAAGAAGGATGAGAATGTGATAGTATAACGCTATACTCTATATATCTTGAAGTATGCAACAAGCTGCCGTTTAACACACATAAACCAATATGACCATACGCCGAAATAAATTAGTCTGCACTTTTCGAATCTAAAGTAACTGACCCAATCATGTTGATAATTCAGATGAACTTATATTCAAGATTTGTCCATTTGGTAGCAACAAATTTAACCAAAAATGATACCAAAATCATGAAAAATGTATGTACTAAAGGTATTAATATTCAGTGATTTGGTCTTAATCAATCCTAATCAATCATTGCTAGTCTCTTACACAATACAAAAACAACAGTTCACAATGTTGTATAAAACAAGGGATATGCTTTGGATCTCGTAACAGAGCATGATTGCTTGTTGCATACTTCAAGGTTTATGGAGTATAGAATCACAGGTTCTGTCACAAGATGTTATTTTTGGACCAAGTTTACTTAGGTCCCATTCTACATTTTAGGGTTAGGGTTTAGGGTTTGGGTATGTTTAGGGTCAGGGTTATGGTCTGGTCATGGTTAGTGGATTAGGGTCAGATCACGGTTAGTGAGTAAGGGTTGGGTCACAAGTCAAGTTTTTGATGGGATCTAAAGTATACTATTTCCTTATTTTTTAATGTGTGCACCTGGATTTCTGCCTAACTGCAGCAATGTATGACTATAGTCGCGTGAAGAAAACCTCTTCCACTCTTACGCGTCTTGTGCGCCGAGGTTAAAGTTCAAACGCAACTCACGCGATACTTGTGAGCTCGTGTGATTTGACAGTTCTATTGCTGCGTGACTTGAAGATGGATTTGATTGGTTTGTTGTTCACCCATGATACAATTTGGTCCCGCCCAGAATGAAAAGGTTTGTTTGAGATGACTATAGCAAAACAGGCTGTAAAGTATATTTCTATGATGCTTCTGTCATAGTCAGTTCAAAACATCCACAAAGTATGGCCGAAATTTTGTCACACTGTCACAACTCGTTGACAACATTGTTGATTGCCATGCAGCTATGTTGGGGGAGTGTAAATTGTAATCTCATCAGTGACTTTTTATGACCAGTTCCTCTTAGGCCAAAGAAAAAATTACCGCATTTCTTTTCTTTTCTTTTTTTAAGGTTTTCAGGATAATTTTTGCTTTTTATTTTTTTCTTACATCGAGATAAAAAAAGGGAAAAAATTCAGCAGCGAAGCGATCGGGAAAAAAAAAGTGACCTAAAAACGTAATAAAAAAAGATTTCGGCGTAGCCTTTTTGACTAAAAAAATGCTTGGGGCTTAGGGTTTTGGGCCTAAGGAAGCTGAGACAGAGTCCTTTTTTTTTGGCCTTATTATTTTGCAAAAAATGTTTCCTGTGGTAGATCCCCCATTTCATTAGCTTTTGTGTTGAAATCAGACAACACTTTATAAATTTGTCGTATGAGTGGAAGTACCTAATTTGAACGCTGAACAAACTACACTATTCGTGAGTGCAGTCTATTGCCTGCTTAGTGGTGACAAAGGCTGTTACCACTTAAAATTGTTATGATAGGAACAACTATGGGATAAGCAATATCAAGACGCATTTGGTCAACCTTGTTATCCCCTTAAATGTAGATTGTGGGACACCAGAGGCCCGTTTCATAAAGCTTTGAATCAAGCCTATGATAAATCAAATGTACGCTTGATTCAATCTAAAGTACGCTTGATTCAAATCTTTATGAAATGGGCCCCAGGTTGTGGGTTGACTCTTTAGGTAATGTTTGGATCTCTCCTTAAAGGTGTAGGTTCCTGTTTTACGATGTGTATAATTTACTTTGAACTGATTGACCTTGACCTCTCAAATGCATTGTGCAAGGTTTCAGCCTTAGCTTGTGTCTTGTTTTCTCTTGAGAGGCAAACGAAAGCATACAACCCTGGGGACGAGGCTGTTGTGTAAATACAAAAGAAATAGAAAATAGTTATACAAATTAATTTTACATTTTGTGTTATATCTCTGAAACTACAAAGAGATTAGAGGCAAAAATTTGGATTCATAATCAGAAAAATATTGACTTTCATTGGCATCCAAAATATACTACTTTTGGTTGAGTCCAGGGAGTGAGAATGTGATCGGAACCTACACCTTTAATATAAGCTCTTCTAATGATGTCAATGTTTTGTTTAGATCGTCTGGATCAGGATCTTCCAGAACCCTTCCGCCGTCCGTTACAAAGAACTGCATGATCAGTAACAATATCAAAAATAGCTTGAACTGATGTGACCCAATTGGCATTCAGAAACTTGAAATGAATCAAATGGCGAACTTTACTTGGACTATTGGTCTTATGATATTAATTGCAATAAAATGCCGCTAACATTTGCTTAATTGTAGAAACATGATTCATACACCATTCACCTCCTGTCATGAGTTATCAAGATTGTACACGTTTATCTAATCAGTACTTTGATCTGCATCATTGTATCACTGCACAATTCGTTCCTGTTTTAAATGTTTGATTGCAGCACCATATTCATCAAAACACAATGGATATGATGTTACAAACTGTGCAGTAAAAGAGTTGCCAAATCAACTTTGTTCGTCATCAAAATTGGAAATGACTGTAACTTTTGAATGCATTGTTCAATTTTAACAAATTAAAATTCTTGTGAAAGCTGCTTTAATTTTCTATTAAGCATATCCTTGAATAGAGGGCTCAGGGCTAACTCCTACCCTGAATAGAGGGCTCAGGGCTCACTCCTACCCAGACTGGATGATGGTGGCCATCATCCAGTCGAGAAGAAGGATAAACAATCATTCTGATGATGACAGTCGCTCAAGACAGTCGAAACCGTCAAGTAAGTTTCCAACTAATTCTGGTTTTGTTATGATGAACTTTTATTTAATTTCTATTAAAGAGTTATAAATAAAATTGATTATGTTTAGGATTAATGTATTCAGAAATACTTGACAATTTCCATGAAATCTGTATAGGTCTCTGGCTGTATATACATGTATATCAGGGATCAAACATTCATGGTACACTCACTGTCTTTGTTACTTGACAGTATTCAGATTTGGTATGTCTGTGGCTTTTTCTAGATTCCAGATTCCTTTTATCTGTTTGCGGCGCGGTTGCGGTGCGTTTTGCACTGTAAGGGTACTGGTAGTGGTAAAATTTAAAGCATACGATTGAATGGAGATGAATGGTATCAGGTGGAAGCTGAGATTCAATTTTGTCTGTTCGTTTTTAATGTGGTTTCATTTCAACATCTTCTCTAATTGAAAAGTTTCTGCATGACCAAAACGCAATTAAAACGGATGAATCGCTCCAGGGACCGATTCAGGTAAACGCATGGGTTTCCGGATAACCGCACTACAAACGGACCGGATAAAAGGAATCCCTCTCGCTAAAAACCAGTATATCAATTCAAAACACATCGCATGCTGAACGCATGAGGAATCGCATTTAAAACGGACGGTCAAAATTGAATCTCAGCTTAAACCTGCTCCTATTTAATCATATGCTTTAAATTCTACAATTACCAGTACCCTTACAGTGCAAAACGCATCGCAACCATACCGCAAACGGATAAAAGGAATCTGACCTTTTCTGTGATATTTACTCACCGCCTTTTGTACTTGACAATTTCCAAGTAATCCTCGGATCTGGCATAGTAACCTTCATGCGTCAGGTCTCCCCAGAAATTGGTCCACAGTTTACCATGTTTTGCTACTAATGGGGCAATAATTGGTCTGCAAAATAAGAACAAGAAACAAACAGATTAGTTTCAATTAAAAAGTGTAGAACTGTACTTTACTGAAAACTTGTCAAAATTCTATGCATGATCTATAAACACGGATACCCATGTAAAATTCTGCTCCACAAAGTAAAAATGCAGTATGTGTATTGCAGATATATTGCAAATTACTTCCTTTTCCCTTGGAGAAATTCTGCAGTGAGAAGACAATCAATTCTCTTCTATAACTAAAAGCAGTATCTACTACATCAAACATATGTACATACATCCTTCTAGCATAGGAATGGATTGAAGTGAAATTGCATGTTTAATGGAAGTATCTGCTATGCTTTATGAATGCACATACTGCATTTTTACTTTTCAGAGCAGAATTGAAACATGGATAAAGCAGTCTATGTTTAATGAAGATAAGTATCAGTTTAACTGAAAATATTTAGAGTATGGTTAAAGGGCCTGATATTTCGACTTTAGCAAAGTCTTAATCATAGGCGTAATGACAAAACACTTGGACTTGGACTTGGATAGGTTCGCTCCAACTGGAGCTGGGTCATTGCATAAAGCTTGACTCCTGGGTTTTTATTTTGAGTGATTAATTATCTGGATTACTTTTATTATAAGATTACTGAATTAATTTTGGGGTCTGTGGATCGTGTAGTTTTTAAGTTCCTGATATTGTCGATAGGTCTGCGAAGTAAGAATGTTGATTGCGAGATTATGCTTGTCGGCGGTATGTTTATCTGGTTTAATTTGCTCGAGGAGTTGCTTTCGAAGACTATTTGTTCTGGGACATTCCGTAAGGTCGTGAATGCATTGACATGCGATATCTTGATTACAGCAAGTACACGTGTAATTTTTGTCGATTACCATTCTGCTTGTTTTGGCTTTGATTCTCAAGGAGTTGATCGCGATTTGTGTCCGTCTTGGTAATGTGTTTAGGACGGCAACTGCGGCTGGGGTGTTTGGAAGCGCAAATCTCCAGTGAAAAGATGCAGACTGTAATGATTGAATTTGGTCTTGCCATCTGTGATGTGCGGTGTCGTGGAGAGAAGTTCTAACTTGCCGCCGGCTTGGTGGTATGATGGTATCAGGTTGGGACTTGGTGGTACCATTTTTGGCCCGGCATCTGCTTCTTCGTTGCCGGGAATACCAATGTGGCTGGGGATCCAGTTTATGACGAAGTTCTTGTTGCTGAGTTTTAGGTCCGTTTGAATATCCTTGTTCAGAGCTATGTTGTCGCGATAAGGTTTGCGGAGATTGTCAATGGTGCCTTGGCTGTCTGTGTGAATGACGATATTTGTTTCTGGCTGGGTTTTTGCGTCGCGAATTGCTTCCCGAATGGCCGCGAGTTCAGTTTGTACTGTTGAACAGCCATTCGATGCTCTGAAAGATTTGGTGATGTGGGGTGCGACAAAGGCATAACCACATGTGCCATCTTCATTGACTCGAGTCGTCGGTATAGTAGACAAGTGGCGGAAATCGTGTTGATTGTTCGGCGTCTAGAGATACTTTTGTATGCGGCTTCTGATACATCGTCGGGGGAGGCAGTGGACTTGCTATCATATGGTTTATGTACCCGGATGTCTGCAAGCGGAGGTGACCAGGGATCTGGAACCTGTATGGCTTCAGCAGATGGGAGAGTGCTGTCTACATTGTGAAGGCGCCATGTTAGTCCACGTGACAAAACAGACAAGAAGCACAACATATATACAAGAAATAAACAAAAGATATGTAAATGAGGTGAACATATAAGTAGGATGAAAACAAAAAGACAAAAAGACAATGTTTTTGTGGATAAGCAGTTTCTAACAGCATTTACTTTCATGAAAATATTTAGGATTTAATTCAAATGTTTTCAGGCAAATTTTGATCCGCTACACCCACCCGAGCGTGATATAAATATGTGGACGCATGGCTGCATCTTTGTTGATTTGTGATGAACAACTCTGTAGCCGATGAGTTGGCAAATTTTTATCCACTTAAGCCACCCGAGCGTGATATATAAATACGTGGACGCATGGCTACATCTTTGTTGATTAGTGATGAACAACTGTAGCAACTCTGTAGCTGATGCGTTGGCAAATTTTTATCCACTTAAGCCACCCTAGCATGATATAAATATGTGGACATATGGCTGCATCTTTGTTGATTAGTGATGAACTCTGTAGCAACTCTGTAGCTGATGCATTGGCAAATTTTTATCCGCTAAAGCCACCCTAGCATGATATAAATATGTGGACGCATGGCTGCATCTTTGTTGATTTGTGATGAACAACTCTGTAGCATGTGGAATGCCTAATTTTATCCTCAAATTATTTTCCCTTAACTACCCTTGAGATCCAAATCAATCATTTACAAATTGGTTTCAATAACATTGTCTCTGCCCCTTCCATATTTTCCTCTTTCTTTTAACCACACACCTCTTTCTAATCATGAGACTTCCTTTGATTCATAAACATGACTGACTTAACAAGAAAGTCCCAAGTCACATTCCCATCCCTGGAGAATTGGATCAAATATTGGCTAACTTTCCTTCCATCAATTTGGGTTAGCTTGGTTAATATCCTTTGGGAGAAATCTCAATTTGTTTAAAAATGTAGATATACCCCATTGCCTTTAATGAGATACTAGATTTTTGGTTTCTGTGTTTTTACAAGGGGGTATCATAAAGTGTTTAGCTTTACCAAGATGAAATAGACCCAGGAATGCTATTTTTATTAGAGATACTTCAGGCATCTTTGCACAGGTAATGTGCAAAGTAACACATTTCTCCCACTTTAAATTGACTGTCCACAGATCATTATGTGGGGATCCTCTCTATGAAAAATGTGTTTTTACATAAATGTCCATAATTTTGGTATCAATCGTAAATGTCCGTAATTTTGGTATCAAACAACTTAATTTAGGTTGTGTCACAAGATTTACTGAGCCCTGTAATCCTTCAAATTCAGGGTCTTAATTACGCCGCATGTCTCATTTTCCACCATGCATGCAGCTTATGTAATTTATAAGCGGGTAGGTGGATGACATCAATCTCAGCCTGCAAAGAAAGTAAAACTACTTATGAGATCATTCTGCTTCATAATGTACATAACGATGAGTGACTATTCTGATAAAATTTCATTCATATAGCTCCATCCCTTCTGGGTAAAATTTAAAAATTTTGCGGAAAGCACAACGAGCCGATATATCGATTACCTTGTCTTGATGGTCGCAACGACAGGTTATTTTGAGACAAATCACTTGATTGGCCCGTGTCCTGACGGCATTTGCTTTGAGCGTCAAACTCACAACATGTGTGATGCATTGGTGATTGCGCGAATTTCATGTAATATATAGTTAAACGCGGTAAGTTATGCAGAGGTCGTGCATCTAAACATCACCATTATGTCATCCTCTTCAACAAAGCTTTCCATTCACAAATGATTGCCCTGTAGTTAGATAGGGTGGGTGAGGGTGTGCAATTCTATTGGTCACAGTTTTGACTAATTTTGATCATCCACTACCTGCGATAGTGGACAGTCTGAGCCATGTAGAGAAGCACCGACATCAAGGGTACCAGCATAGGGTTTATTTATTATTTGTATAGATGAGTTGACATAGGACATCATGCCCGGCAGTGTGCGCGGTCATATCCATTGTTCCTTGCCCGGCACTATGCGTGCGCAGAAGGTTTATTTAGGACACATGCTTTCAAAATTCACGCCAAATCAAGTAGGGCTATTAAAATGTGCAGCAATCATTTGTTGTTCTCTCATGCATATCTGTGGACTAGCTCCTTACCAGTGTTTATAAACATTAGTGTCAACTCATCTACAGATTGGGAGAGTTAACATAGCTTCATAATTATTACAAATACCTCTGATGAAGTCGGGGACTAAATTTTCATGACATACACAGTTGAATGACATGTTGACAGTGTTCTTAGGATTTTTTTAAATCAGATTGATACCAAAAACAGCTCAGACAAAAATATCATATTACATGTTCCAGGAATTCACTCTCTGGAGATGCTAAATATGGACAAAGAGAAAAGTATAGTCTAATTAAGGAGATCATATTTAAAAAGTATATCTGATTACTAGTATTTTTTTTCAAATAATTGAATATTCCTTGGCATGACATTCGATATGTTTGGTTTCACAGAATGTAATGGGAGAATATCATATATCACTCCAGGGAATGATCAATTACTTTTGTCTTGACCACAATGAAATTTGAAGTTCCTTTTTGAATTTCTACTGGATCTGATATTCTCCACTTTTTCCAAAAGTGCTCAGATCTTAAATTCACTGATAGTTTTGGTCTTTTATGTGAACACATCAAAATCTTGGGGTTGAAATTTTCAAATTTTCAACATATTGCTGATATTTTGAAACTGCTGGTTAATCATGTTTCAATTTGTCCATGCAATACCATCTGCCTGTCAGATCAATACTAGTCCCAAAATGCTTTCTATTCTCAGTATTAAGAATTGCACTCAATCCAAAATCCAAAATTTTAATATTATTGAAAAGCAGACAAACTCTATATATATAACACATATTAATATCTCGTGGAAGAAAGTTGTAACTCTTTGAGTTTCATGCTGGGGCGATCTTCAGACAACTGACAACTATATAACACATCACAAATTTAACATGTAAAACCTCCTCAAGCTTCAGTGTCTTGACAATACACTACATTTAGACCAGAGGGTAATTCAAAATACAACACATGTAAAGCTGGTTTTGGAGTGTCTGTTGTGGTGGTCATACCGTGGTCGTACGACAAGCATGATGTCAAAAATCTTAAGTGTGCAAACTCGACCTTGTCTCATCAGAAAAATTTTGCGGCAAGTATAACAAGCCAATATATCGATTACCTTGTCGTGATGGTCACAAAGACAGGTTATATTGAGTTGGAATAAATTCAACTTTTCTTGCGACAAACCATTGCAGCAATGTGCAAAGTTGTGCTACACTACGACAACTCAAACTTGCAAATGCTTGGTCGTCTGCATCAACTACTAGCTTGGTCGTCTGCCACAACGGCAGCTACTCTGAAACCACTTTAAATGTAGAGCCTGGTCTACTACGTGCAAAAAATCACATCTTTTCAGGGAAATTGACAACATATGACACATCATAAATTTGATACAGAGATTTGACTACTACGTGCAAAAATTCACATCTTCGGCATTATATTTAGGGCGAAATATGTTAAAATGACATTTACCGAGTACACCAATGTGTTTTCTATTATTACTACAACCAAAAAAAGCAGGGCGAATACGCAGGACTTGTTTACTATCAGAGTAAAGTTCATGAAAATGATTAAAGTTGAGATCTTTGAGCATTTATGACTTCTCAAGTTTCAATGAACTATTTTTTGAAGAAATATTATATCCTTGTAACTACCTGAACTTTGAGTGATGATAGACAGTAATAAACCTACACACTGCTGCAGCAATACACATGTGCAGCCCAGTGGGTCCTCACTTTTAATCTTTACAGCGTGTCCCAATATAAACACAACAAGGTTAATAATATGCGTCTGTATCTTAAAAAGAAATTTTATCACAAATCTATTGCTCGTGCAGTAAGAATATGGAACAATCTCCCTGTTGTAGTTAGATGTAACTTTTCTGAATATAGTGCCAACCAATTGAAACAACTTTGTGTTATAAAATGTTCTTAAATATTATTTGATTTTTCCATGCTAATACCATATATACTTCGTGTTCCATGTATGTATAAAACTATGTTGTTTATGTTCAACTATCATGTAAATTGTTTATATTCAACTATTGTATGCAGGGCCTCCTTGGAAATCAGTGCTTATCATTGAAGGGTTTACCCTGCTTAAAGAAAGATTAAATAAATAAATAACAACAAGCAAATAAAAATTATTAAAAATAGTAGCCAATAGATATGATTATAATAATATATGTTTTATAAAAGCGTAGATATAACGCTACAACATGGTTTTTGTCTCATTTAATTTGATCGCCCCGGTACGGAGATATGAACAATTGAAGAAAACCCTCAAAACCGACCTTGGTCCACTTCGTAAGAATAGATACTCCATTAATGCGATGCAGCATTTAAAATTATGAGAATGTAACAGTATCATGTAACCATTTGAGCCCACTACAATAAATAAACTGGCTTGCTATCCAGCATTTCTAAAATGGACTGCCCTTTCCTAGCTAAATGAGGACCTCAAAAAGTGTAGAAGTGCAATGTTTGTATATATTGTTCTAATCATGGAGTTTATTTAAAGTTGTTCTGATGTCATTTTTGATCTCCAGAGTACTTTGGTAAAATTTTAAGGCTTTTCCCAAAAATGCATGGGATTCTGGAAGTTTAAAATGCGGCTATCAGTGATGGGGGCAGTATTATTTTGTAAATGTATTTTCAATAATTATATCTCAGCTGGACTGATTGAAATGTACTTTCTGTGTACTTTGTACAATTGATAGTTATATAAACTGGTAATTTTATAATTTGTTTTCCTTTTTAACTTATTGTGAAGCTCCTTTTTAACTTATTGTGAAGTGCACCGAGGGAATTGTAATCAATAGTGCGCTATATAAACGCTGTTTTTATTAGTGAGTACCTTTCGAAATTGAATTCGTCTTGGAAACACACCTACAGAAAGTCTAAAAAGGTCATTAGGAGAGTTTATCAACACTATATGTAAGCTAAATTTATAAACATATTAAGGTGAAATACAAGTGTATAACATGATAGCTTACAGAGATCCTAGCATGATGCCAGCTGAAATATCCTAGACACCATTATGCTATTCAAGGATGCAGGGGTTAACTAGAGATTACCAGTAAAGGTGTACATGACCAAGAGCATGGGCCAAGAGCTTATGAAGGGCTTACTATATCACCTGTAAGCTAAGCAGGAATTAGTCTCTACTCTCAGAGTCTGTATGTAATACCTTTCTCCCAGGGGGGCCACTCAGGTATATTGATGTACACATGCGTGAACAAAGGTTTACAAAATACCCCCTAAACAAGTTTTATCTTACCTTGAAGAAATACCCCTAAACAAGGATTTACATGCATTTTTACTCAAAATTTTACCCCCCTGAAATTGGATTTTTTTTTTCAAGTTTTGAAAAACATCCCTTTCTTATGAAAATTCTATATTTTTGTTTTGAAAAAACACCCCTTTTTGTTGAAAATCTGTGTTTTTAGACCCCTAAATATGTGCAGTGCTTTCCGTGTTGGTCAGTGAAAAATGACCCCTTTTTACATGTTTTTCTGTTCACGCATGTGTACATCAATATAGCTCAGTTGCCCCCCTGGGACCTTTCTGTCAGAGACAACATGGAAACATAAATCAAAAAAGCTTACACAGTACTCAGAAATGGCATTTTACATCATTATATCTCCTAGAGTGATGTTTCTATTACAGCACCTATAAGCCTATATGGTATCAGCATGTTCACAACAAGTTAATTTAATTCCTATGGAATTATGCCAGCTTAAATCAACATAACAACACATATTAAATTTTGTCAAAGACATTACTAAAATAAAAAAATAATAAATTTTATACTGCCTTGCGATGTCACTGTTGGTTTACACATACAGTCCGGGTACACAGTCTATGGATACAGACTCCTTGAAAATCTCACAAAAAGTCCAAATATGCAAGAGTTCTATATTGCTAACATTTTATCAAAATTCATGTTTGGTTTAGAAAAGTAATGAGTAAGCCACCAGTTACAATACTGAATTTGAACAAATTGTGGCAAATACGATGACAAATGATGACATAGCCAAGGGCTACAAAAGAACTAGGAATAGGGAAGGATGTCTGCGTTGGCCATGCATGGGTGTTAGTCAGGGATGTAGCACTTTCCTTTGTTGTTGTTAAGGATTTAGAAATTCCATGCATGATACCAAATCAGCATCTGATAATAGAAATATCTGTGAATGTGTCATATGTGGGATGGTGGCTTTGGATTATCTGCACACAATTGTATCCAGCTCCAATCAACCACAGGCAGCAGCTTACAGTATTCGAGAAGCAAGTCTGCTATCCCAGCATATTCTGTGAATTGCTATTATAACTTGATGGTAAATGTGTGAATAAATTTACACATGAAATGAGCTTCTAGGACTTTCCTTGCACAATTCAACAACTCACCATATCTCCTTATAGGAGCATACAGTTGTTGATTCATGATGAACCCATAGTTCATATTCAAATTCGCGTGTCATGCATGGCTCAGCATTCACGGAAGTACATTTACGCAGTACACATATCGCTAGCCAGGAACTTGAGTATGTGCAAAGCCTGTGTATCAAGGAACAGGTTAAAATGACAAAAGAACATTCAAAAACTATCATTTCGCCTCAATGAAAAATATGTTGTCTGTTACCATACCATGTATATTGGCTGTTAGTCAAGGTGTTTTCTCTGCTTACATGAGTAAAACATGCCACATAACCTCATAACATGGTGATCAAGATCCAATTATTAGCAGGTCCAAAGAATTTCATGAGACTAAATGGGAAACTGGAGAATACAAAAGAAAATCTACCACGGCGGATATGGAATCGGCAAATCATGATCACTTAGAATGGTTGCATTAGAGTTGTATGATCAGAATAATAATCAGTCTTATCTGTACAGACACATTTTCAACAAGGGCCCTGAATTTAATCTCAATAACTGACCAACAACATCAAAATACCCTTTATACTATGTTTGGAGCAGGCATCAAAATACAAAAGGGCAGAGGGTGAATCGCCCCTTATTTTTATTTTTTTTTAAAGCCCCCTTGCAAAGGTGAGAGAGGGCGAAAAAATATAACAAAAGCACACCAATCACCCCCACTTATAAAACTAAATTATTTTGACCCCTGGTTTGGAGGCCATGAGCAAGCTCAGCCGATACTCGCAAGATACTCGACCAAGTTCACCTTTTTAAAACCATTTTTACCACTTGGTGGCTGATGCAAAGGAGATCTGGCGAGTTCTCTGAACGCACTCAAAAAATCATTACAACTTGGTCAAGAACTATACGTTATCTAAGAATTAGAATGAAGAATAATAGCTGTGAACTCGTAAAACTCTCATGTGGGTTTTGTCTGCTTTGGCATGCCAGCTGGGTAAGAGCTCTTTCTATATGTGACTCAGTACTGATGTGTAGATAAGAATAGTGCATATATCTAGCACATATTTGGAAGTAATAATAAATGTAGAAAAAAAAGGAAAAGCATGTCTACACTATGCAATCATAATGTTAGGATGTTAGTCATGGGCATTATCCTGTTCCTTTATACAGGGTGAGTCAAATATAGTGTAATCAACAGAGGAATTTTTTACAGGAAATTTGTTTATGTTTATCAACTTTGATTATACTTGATAAATAGCAAATTTATTCAGCTTTCATGAGAATTTTGTTCGTTGAATTTGACCGATGCATTCAAAAGTTACATACGTTTAAGTAAAGGTACCCAATTTTGATATTGAACAAATTTGCTTCAAATTAGGTTAGATCTCAATCTGATGCAGATCAAAGTACTAATGGTCATTTCAGATATCAATGCACAATCTTGACAACCAATGCCAGGTGATAAATCATTGCGCAACAATGTAGCAACCAGCACTGGCATTTTGTTGCAATTAAGTATCATCAGATTCATAGTCTGGTTAAAGATCGCCGTCTGTTTTGTTTGTAGTTTACGGTTGCCAACCAGGTTCCATTACCTCAAGCTATTTAAAATATTGTTTATAAGCTTAAGACCACAAAACTCTTTGTAACAGAAACCAGGAAAGCACAGGAAGATCCTTATCTGGATGATTCAACAAAACAACCGAATAAGAAGAGTTTTTTGAGAGATCTGAACATTACCTCAAGAGTCAACTCACTACCTGATATTTCACAGACTTTGTTACCAGTATGCACGTAAACTAAATAGCGAAGTTTGTTCGCCATTCAGATTGGATACCTCTACTCAAATAACTATAACTTTAGAATGCTTTGTCTGATTTCAACACAATAAATTTTCTATGAAAGCTAATGAAATATGACATCTCAGACTGGAACAATTTTGCAAAAGAATAAAAGGAACTGTTATATAAAATCACTGATTAGATTACACTTTATTTTGACTCGCCCTGTATAGGGGTGTTATTCATGGGTGTCATGAAGTTCCTCTGTCAGTGTAAAGGGTTCACATGCATTGCCACATCATCACTTTGTCTATATATTAAGAATATGAAAAGATCCCCATCTCAGCCCAGTACAGATAAAATCACATGCAAATAGAAACATTTAGCCTGTTCAAGTTTGTCGTAAGTTTTATCTCATTAACGGACAAAGGATTTAGTTTACAAAATAGTTTACAAATTGCAAATGACAAAAGAATTTATAGTACGCATAAAAGGACATATTGTATTGTTCCTATCAAATTGCCCATGCTCTATTAACACCCATCCCAACAAATTTGAAAGAGAAGTGTTACAAAACATTCAATTTTGAAGCATTTTCATATATCATTATATAAGCTTACCAACAATCGCGAGTAACAAGAAACGGAACTGGAAGTTAATAAAATAAATGCAGGTGAATAACACATAACAAGTTAACAGGAGGACCATTGTAATTTTTCACCACATCAGAATTTGAAGTGGAGCTGAGGGAGTTCTTATGATCAAGATTATAGGGTATAGCTACCTGTTTTGCTCCATTAGTATTCTGAGCGTGTTGATGTCATCAAGTTGCACGTCAGCATCCACGTTGAAGTAGTATTCACACTGTAACTCATGTAAGCAATATTGGCTGAAAAATACAAGACACAACCAATCATAAATAAATAAATAAATATGATATATTTATAGAGGATAGCCTCATCAATGTCTAGGACTGCTTTCCATGAGGGTCCTCTGTCAATTTGCCAGTTTTAGATGCAGGAGGAAAACCGGAGCACCCCGAGGAAAACCTGCAGAAGGAAGTTTGGACTGGCAACCAATTGCACATACAGAGCATGGACCGGGGTTCGAACCCTTGACAGTCCTGTGGGCTCATTGGTGCAAGGCGAGGGAAGTACTGCTGCGCCACCTGCTTCCCCTGCTTCAAGTGGCAAATTTAATCATTTCTACAACATAAAAATAATATTGAATATTGTTTAACAATAATATTTAAAAAAACACTTAACACTAACTAAATATGCACATAAACCAATGTCCATACGAGGAAGTAAATTAGTCTGTATTTCTCGAATCATAACAACGTACCAAATCATGGTGAATATTCAAATGAACATATGATCAATGTTTATCCATATGTGTTAGCAAGTAAATTAGCTACGAATAATACCAAAATAGTGAAGAATTTATGTAAGAAAATATTAATCCGCAGTGATCCGGTCTTAATCAATCATTACTAGTTTCTTACACAAATCAAAACCACAAGTTCACAATGTTGTAGAATACAAGGGACATGCCATGGATCTTGTAACAGAGTCTGATT
>JXSR01S048918.1:714-10777 GCA_000969725.1 Ophiothrix spiculata
GGGGGGGTGCGGCTTTTCCAAAGTGGACCTTTTGGAAGAGATTTTTTTGTTTTGGTGGACCCTTAACTAATTTAGTGGTTTTCAAAAAGTGACAAACAAAGGTTTTCAGTAGTTTTGCAAGTGTTTTGTGTAGTATTTTATCAAAAAACGACCTTTCAGCTGGTATTTTGGTGCTTAATAGGGGGTTTTGTGGACCTTCGGGATTTTTGTGGACCTTTTGTACATTGTCAAATTTAGGGGGTGCAGCGCCCCCCCGCGCACCCCCAACCCCCACCCAGGCTACGGGCTTGCTTATATATGCCAGTGCACAGCATAACCATACATAGCGGCAGGTAAAACTGGTCAGTCAATTTACATAAACATTGAATCTTGATCAAAATAGGTGTGCTTTACAGGTAGGCCTTCCATTTAAATGTAAAAAATGTTTATTTATCCTTGAAATCACCTCCCCATCACTGCTTCGCATTATTACTTACTGGTTCAACACTGAAGAAGATTTCATGCTCCTCTTTGTCAGGTGTTAAGCCATGGACCATATCAAACAAAATCTCCTCACCATACAAGAAATGAGGCATGGATAAGTAGACTGGTGCATCTATAGATGAAAGAATAACACCATGATATTATGGATGAAGAAAAGTCAAATTCTATGAAAGATAGAATAAACAGGTTCTTTGAAGATAGATGATCAAGCATTGAAGTTACTTCATGCTTATATTGTATATTATTTACAATGTTGATCAATGCCATCACATTTGGGTTGGCTAGAATATGAGCAGAATTTTTGAAGACAGACTGATATTTTCTGAACATAAAGAATCATTTTTTTGCTATAAAACTTTTAAAAAATTGAGTTTCTCACATTTTGGTATATCATGTGTTCCGAAGTAAAACTTTAGCCGCGGCAGCCATCAAACAAGAACTTGTGAAATGTTCATTTAAAGCAACTGACTGATGTTTAAGTAACGTTTGTATGAAAATTGAATGCATAACTTATGTGGAGAGTCAATCATGTCCCCTTTAAGCATGTCCCAAACCATGTGCACAAAAAACATGAATTCCCAGCAGAGGAGTAGCTAGTGGATGGTTGCGCCTGGGGTAAGATGTTAAAGTGGCACTCAGAACATGTAGCAGGAGCAATTACAGGAAAAAGGAGAGTAAGGTCCAAGAGACAAAGCCTCCAGAAGCTCACAAATGTGACCCTGTCATATCGAAAGGTACCTTAAGGGACCGAAGATGAAAATTGATTTTTTTGGTATCATCTAAAAGATTATATTTTAAGCTTTAAAATGACACTTTGCCTTTGGTTATTGGATGTTCGATTGCAAAGTTACATTCAAATTGGTAAAAGACATTGGGCTGATTTAGAAAACTATAGTTATGAGAAAATCAAGTTTAAAGTTTCTGTACTGGTAAACCTTGAATGGAGACAGGATTTTTATCTCGGTTTTTAAAACATTTGTTTTATGTTTTAGATGTTGGAACCTGATTTATATGATAGAATACACTTCAAAGGTAACGTTTCTGATGAAATTAGAAATTCGACCTTGGACGTGATTTTTGACTATGCTCAGCTTCAATGGCCCGTATCTCGTAATTTATTATGCCGACCTTAGGGTACCTTTCAATATGATGGGTCACAAATGTTATCACTTCTGTCATTTATCAGAATGTGTTTTTTTCCCGCTATTTCAGCACTCTCCCCGGGTTTGCCTAGCTATGACACATGTCCTTATGATTCCTGGTTTTGAAAGGAAAGCATATTGTTTGTTTTTTGTTTGTTTGTTTGTTTTAGATTGTTGTTGTGTTTGTTTGTTAGCTTTGTTATTTCAAGTGGCATCCACAATGCAAAATGTCTTAATTTAGGAAACAAAAATAAAATGCTGTCATTACAAGACATTACAATATATTTATAATAACAGTTTAAGAACATGAGTGTGCTTACTGAAATAGCATGAGGAGCCATCTATAAGCCCCCCTGGTGGACATGAGGTATTATCTGGCACACAGAAACCAATGTTATCAGGGTTTTCCTCTGGACTAGCCACCATTTCAGCTGGTGCAGAAAATCGGTAGGTTTTGGTTCCTGCAACCATTGATTCTCCATCATATCGGGCATATCCTGATCTGAAATAATTAATTAAAGTAGCCAGAGCAAAATATACAGTTCAGATAATCAAAAAATATTATCACAAATTTCAGTTTTTCTAGTACAACAATAAATCAAAAATCTTTCTCTTTCAATAAACACAATTGTAAAATTCGAATGAATGAGAAATGAGAACAATTTCTACATATAAGCTTAAAACTAGATTTCAAGTCAAAAACTTTGAAGTTTTTAAAAATATGTTTGAGTTAACCTTTCTAAAATTTGGCATTTTATTCAAAAGATTATATCGCACAAACAGTGACAGGTGTGAAACCATCCTGTATAAATTTGGCATTTTCTTGACCCCCCCCCCCCCCTTAAAAAATGATTCTAGTATGAGATCACACTTTGTAAGATATATATTCTATTGATAGTGATTGATTTTCCCTCAAGTCATTATATTGCATATACAACATATGAATTCAATTTTGCATATAACCCTTTCGATCCTGAATTGCAATATATGTGTACATACTGAATTAATTTACACTCAACACAAATTAGAACAATGAGTGTTCTCTCATAAGCTCCTTTGGAAACGCTCAGTCGTTCATCAGATTGAAAGGGTTAAGAGAGTTGTTATCATTAAAACAACAGAAAACAATCACCGTTTATGGCAAAATGAAGCATTCTTCACATGAGGCATCTGATGATTGGTTTACTCAATTATTGTATGTAAAGGTATTCCATGAACCTATTAGAAATGGTTGCTTTTCCAGAGGTCTATGCTTTGAAATTTGTAATTTTAAAAGGGGTGTAAGCACCTACTCAATGTTACGTTTTTGCAAGTTTATTTTGTACCATAACTTTTGAACAAAGTGCTTAAAGTTAATAAAAGTATACATTTCCAGAAAGGAATTTTTACATGGAACATGATGGTGATATTGATTTTTGACCAAAAATAACATTTTTTGAGAAAATCACAAAAAACACATTATTGGCCATTTGGGCTTCCAACCAAGCTAAAAATAACATTTAAAAAAAAATGACCTAGGAATGGGAATTTTAATTTTAAACACCCATTCGAATGTTGCATCATTTTTACTTTTTTGGATTTTTGCCATTTTTTTTTATTTTCATGCCAAATAAGGTCAAAAAATGACCAAAAATGAATTTTTGACCTTATTTGGCATGAAAATCAAAAAATTTGCCAAAATTCTAAAAAATAAAAATGACGCAACATCCGAATGGGTGTTTAAAATTTAAATTCCAATTCCTAGGTCATTTTTTTTTAATGTTAATTTTAGCTAGGTTGGAAGCCAAAAAATGTGTTTTTGTGATTTCCTCAAAAAATATTATCCCCATCATGTTCCTTGTAAAAATTCCTTTCTGGAAATGTATACTTTTATTAATTTTAAGCACTTTGTTCAAAAGTTATGGTACAAAATAAATTTGCAAAAACGTAACATTGAGTAAGGTGCTTACACCCCTTAAGATAAATGTCCTCACCTGCATGCTAAGGCCAGAAACTGGTATAAATCTTCAGTCTTTTTAACATACGGATGTCTTTGTGACCCATCTGCAAAAAGAAAACAAAATAAGGGGAAAAGGAATGATACATAAGGTTCAATACCCGGGGGAGGGGTACTCAAATTTGGTTTTGGTAGGACTTTGCCTCGATCTGGAAAATTTGAAAAGCCACCCTTCAAAATACCAATTTTCAAGAAAAAGGGACCCACCCGTATAGGCCTACCAAATCTTCCATATTTTGAGTCATACTTAATCAAAAACCACATTTTTTCTGCCCAAATATACACTATATTGGCATTTTTTGAGTAAATTTTGAAAAGAGAACCCATCAAAATACCACATTTTGCGAAGAAAAAGGACCGATTGAAATACCAGAGAGTCTGAATTTGCGACACGTCTCCATAACCCCTTTTGTTCAATATATATAGTGAAATATAAAATGTGGGCAATTATCCTCACCTACACACTCAATATTTCCTACATGTAGTACTGTTCAGTTCTAGCCCCAGCTAGAGGGTGGAAGGTAAAAAAAAATTGTGCATATGTGTCTGTCGGGACTCTGAAAAACTGGCCATCTCTAAACATATTATTGGCTTAAACCCATCTATCAACATACCAATTTTAATAGAAAAGCACCTAATTTTACTCAAATTAGGTGCTTTTTTGAAAAGTTTTCCAAAACACGCCTAATTTAGGCAAATGGGGAGCTTCCATCTGTGATAAAAACCAACGGATCAATATACCATACCCTGGAAACAAGCATCGCAAAGCATATCCCACAAAGAGAGACACATATGTGTATACAATATAAATGTTAGTAATCCCCCAGCTCCTGGTTCTAGCATATGTACAAAATGGTCAAATCATTGTCAATTTCTAAGGTTCTTATTGCCAGGATTAAACAATAATTAGGTCCAGGGGGTTTGGCTTATGGGGATGCTCAAAGTAGACTTCAGAATTTTGACCATCTCTATACCTCGAAAAGCGTGATTTTGCTGCCATCTCTAATCCATGTTGCTAGAAAAAGCACCCAATTTAGGGCAAAATTTTCCAAAATACACCCAATTTTGCAAATTGGGCGCATTGGGTCTGTGACGAAAAACCCCTCCCCCAAAATTAGGTAAGATTGTTATTCTGATGATTCTGGAATAAAATGTGACCCGTTATATCATAAGGTACCCAAATGAAAATTGATTTTTTGGTCTCATCTGAAAGCTTTTAAATGACACCTTGCTTTAAGTTATTGGATGTTCGATTGCAAAGTTACATCCAAATTGGTAAAAAGCATTGGGCTGATTCAGAAAACTATAGTTCTGAGAACATCAAGTTTTAAGTTTCTGTACTGGTAAAACTTGAATGAAGAAAGTATATGTCTCGTTTTTTAAAACATTTATCTTATGTTTTGGATGTTGGAACCTGATTGATATGATAGAATACACTTCAAAGGTAACGTTTCCTATGGAATTAGACATTCGACCTTTGATGTGATTTTTGACTATGCTCAGCTTCAATGACCCATATCTCGTAATTTACTATGCCGACCTTAAGGTACCTTTCGATATGATAGGTCATAAATATTAAATGTGCAAAAATCGGTAAGAAAAATCCATGTGCTACCTGTGCCATTGATCATGTTAGCCCACTCATTACTCCACCAGGTGAGATGATCAGCTCCATTCCATTTGTCAATCACGGCTACTTTATCAATGTCATCCTCTCCTGTGAAGACTGTCCATAAACCATCATCAGAATTATTTTGCTGGAACAAAATTTTGAAGAAAAAAAAAAGAAATGGGAAAATTATTTGAAATACCTTATTAAAACAGTGCAGGGCTCTCATTCTGTAAATTTAATTGAATAATCCGACCTTGCAATAGTTAACATACCATACACTTTTATACTTTTTAGACAGGAACGGCAACTAAAACATTGAGGTTACCATATTAAGGTGGCTTGGCACAGATAAAGCTCCTGTAATAATTTTTTGATATATGGTGTTTTCATATGTGTTGATCACATTTTTGAACTGTCAGAACTATAAATCGAAGCTACTAGTGACACGTTGTCCGGCATTACCCCACTCTCCCCTAACCTATTTTCTTGAGTTTCTTCCCTATCAGAGACTGAAAAACCAAATCTGATCCGTTATGTGAGACTTGCAGAGCAACAAGTTGATTTTGATACCATATACTGAGACCCATCAAGGTCCTGCACTTTTTGGTACGCAGGTGTTTACCCGATCAGATAACCAACTACCCGCCATCGATTTAATCTCAGAAAGATGCTGTGTAAATGTCACTATAGTTCTACTTACATTTAAAAACAGACCAAACTTTGTACTTGGGACTGTTTCATTTCCTAGGATTTCTTGGGCAAGTTCAAGGTATGGATCATCGTATCCCCACATTAGTTCATTGATGGATCTCTCCATTAGGATTTCAGCTCCAGATGATTCATGGATACGTCGCCAAATCTCTTGAATACTGCGTGGTAGGTCTCTCAACCAATATGCAACTGCCTGCACAAGATAATAAATACATTATATACCTCATATAAAGATTCCTGTCCTCTGATTGGTTAAAAGTGCGGGCTTGGATTTAACTAGGCCCGGGGCATATTTTTCACTAGGCTATTAGCTGCTCAATACATTTGCGCACAATACGGCGCGGTCAGCATTAAAAGGAGAAACATATATCGTAAATCATTTCCGGTTCTTTTAACTAACCAGATGACAAAAATCTATATATTCGTTATATAAAACGAATATTGACTGCTTTTTGTTCGGGGCATGGTTTAAATTATTTCCCCTCAGTGATCTCAAAACCATGAATATGCCCTCAGCTTTGCTTCGGGCATATTCATGGTTTTGAGATCATCTCGGGTCCGGCATATTCATGGTTGTGAGATCACCTTGGGAAAATAATTTAAACCATGTCCCTCAAAGCAGTCAATATTTGTATAGATATGATATTTTATATCATTATATTTTGTTTTAGTATCACATTCACTTGTCCAAGTCAACTGATTTTCTGAATGTAAATTGAATGTGAATGTACCTCGGGGGACCCATCCAGATGGCAATAATTGGTAGGCAAGCTCATAAAAAATGGTGCAAAAGGGTCTGACTTTGACCCACCAGTGGTGTTGACGTTTTTGGATAAAGGGTTAGTTTTCAGCATGATTTACACCATTTAGGATTGTAAATTAAAGCCATAAAGGGGCACTTTTCACTTAGTGTAGCTCAGTTGAGTATTGCACTGTGTACAGTGTATGTTTTACATAAAAATGTCTAAAAACAAGAGAAAATAAGTATTTCATGCATGCAAATGAACAAAAAACCAATTACGTTTTAATACCTAATTTGAAAGAAAAAGGTTTTACAATTTTACACCATTGCGCCATTTGCGGTACGATTTACATATCATCTTATGCCATTTAGGGGTGCAATATGCTGTCAACAATTACGCCATTAAAGGTCCAATTCTGAGGTGCTATGATGAGCAAACGTACCATTTTAGTATGTGAAGTGTCCCCCTCCCCCTCCCGGTGGACACAAATACACCATTAGCCTTCATAATATCCAATAAAGCCAGGGATAAAAAGTGGAAAAATGAAGTTTTACATCAACTTTAGAAACTGACACTTTTAGGTACCTAAAAACATTATACACAAGAAAATATGTGATGATGTGACTTACAAAAACTGATAAATTGAGAGTAGTAAATGTCTCTGTATCTGGCCCAACTGATAATTCTCTATCATATACATAGCTCTTCATCTGGTAATATGACACGGTGAAGTTGTCATTGTGTTCTATATCATACTTGGGACGGTATTCTCTGAAGAAAAAGAGCAAGATATTCATATTCAGATCATATGATATTTCTTGGTGTCTCACATGACCATACAGCTACAATCTCTAAATAATGAATTGAGGTACCGTAAACCGGGGTGACTTTGAACGCCGGGGTGACTTTGAACACTTTGAGTTGGTCAAATTAATCAGCCATTATCTCACTTATCCTTGATGATATAATTTTTTTGAATTAATGATTGTAAAGGGGATAGTATAAGCAATGTTACATATAAAAGACACTACCGTAGGTGTTGCCAGTTGTTCGTTATAGCCTTAGAAATATGTTGCCAAATTTATAGCAATTTTCATAGGTGGGAAAAATCCCAATGGTTACCATGGTAACACTGATCAAATGAAATTAAAATTAATATGGTTGTATCAGGAATATAATAGTTTACAATAATTAATGAAAATGATTTTGTAAATCTCTTTCTTATTCTCTATATTGAGAAAAAACAATCCTGGGGTGACTTTGAACGCCCATATTTCCAATACAAATGCCATATAAATACATGCATTTAGCAGGGTATCCAGTACCCTTGATGGTTGCTTACAGATTTTCAAGTCTGGGGCGTTGTGTTTCCATTATCACCCATTTTTGTATTTTTGTGATCAATACAATTATATTTCTGTGGGATAATGATATTTTCTAGTTCTAGAAATGTATTTATATCACACTGTTTCAGGAAAAAGGTGTCCCGTTCAAAGTCACCCCATACCGTGGTGACTTTGAACAGTACCTAAAAATGTAAAAAAATATATATTTTACAAAACAGCTAGATCTACAAAAATGTAACATGAGAAAGACCATGCCCCAGGAGGTATTTTGAAAGCAAAATATCAGAATATTTTCTATGTTGAAAATAAAAAAAATGGCAAAAACTGAAAAAAGCGTTCAAAGTCACCCCGGTTTACGGTAGTTGACACTTCCATATTTTTGATGGTAATAATTTGTATAAAATGTTTACACTATGATAGCTTATGATTTTTGAACTGTGTTCAAGGTATTGCTTTATTGGACTTTTCTTTAAACCTGGACCCCCCAGCCAAGCATTTTTCTGGGGGACTTGATGGTTACATCACTGTGCGCAAAGCACTTCATCTACTGATGCTTACCTATACGTATAGGGTCCTTTTTGAATCATATAAGGTGGGTCTCCATTCAGAAATTCTAGAGGATTGCCTATTGACATGGTATAGAACTGCATGTAAACTGGGATGTCTACGTCCTTCCATGTGTCGTACGCCATAGATCCTTCAACTATCTGCAGTTGCTATAAGTAGATTTAAAAAAAAAAATGTTTACCATATAAAACAAAATGAATATGTATTAAAGATGTGATTTGTATCATATTAACTTAAAGGTCATTATGCTTCTTTATACAAAGCTATGATAGGGTTTTCATGGGAAATTGGGTAGAACTCTTATTGTAAATTAAGCCCACAAGGTAGAGGTATAGATAGTAACCAAACTCACATGTTTTGCAGCTTGCAGACATCAGGGATTATGCCTGTACTACTGGTATGAGTTCTACTTTCATCATGGGTATGCATGATGTGCCTCCGAATAGATCCCAATTTTTAAACCGGCTTGAACCCAATGACTCCTTTTTTATTTTGGCTTCTTGCCAAGAAAGTTCATATACTCAATGACCCCCTTTTTAAGGGAGAGATACTTAATGACCCTTTTTTTTCTTATTCACTCCTGCCATTTTTTAATGCTAATTTGATGTTTTTAAGGAATTTAGAACGCCTATTTTCCTAATTTCCGTGTGCATTTTTACAGATTTTGTAAAATTATAGCAATTTGATCCACAATTTGAATTTGCAAAAAGGACTATTTTCTGTTTGCATCCAAGGGTGTTACCTCAATGATCCCCATTTTGAAATCTTCAAACCGGGATGACCCCATTTTATTTATGATGTGTACCGAATGACCCCCTATTTTTTAGCTCAAATTTGTACCGGATGGCCCCTACTTTTCATCTACCAGAGACACACCCCTGTTACTTTAGATAGTGAGTGTCCCTGGTCCTAATTCTATGGTACAGCCTTTTGAAGGCATCTACCCTGCTTACCTGAGACAAAACTGTTGGAAAAACTGCTTCCATGATTGGCTTCATGACTATACCAACAGTAATTAGGCTAACAGCGAGAGTACTGATCAACACTCTGCCAACTAGCTCCATTCTGTTGCAATATCCTCAACAAACAGTTCTGGCAAAAGGTCTATATCTATGCTGGCTGTGATCATGGATGACACTCCAACAGTCAGACAGGTCTACTCCACTGCCTTGAAAAATGAAACTCTATATCATTGAATTTGCTGAAGATGAAAATTCAACTTAAGCTTGGTGACTATTTCCATCTGATTTGCTTGATAGTCTGCATGATTTTGATTTGCCTACCTGTTGAAAAAAAAAACCATGCAGATATGTATTATAATAAAACAACCCATAATGAAAAACTGTGTGATATATAGATCAGTTTTGTAGTCTGAATTGACAGGAACTGAAACATAGTTGATGCCGTATAGAAAACATAAATGAGCTGAGCTTTTGAAGAAGTGAAACTGGCCTTGTACTTTG
>JXSR01S048918.1:13115-24383 GCA_000969725.1 Ophiothrix spiculata
GGTTACCATGGTAACACTGATCAAATGAAATTAAAATTAATATGGTTGTATCAGGAATATAATAGTTTACAATAATTAATGAAAATGATTTTGTAAATCTCTTTCTTATTCTCTATATTGAGAAAAAACAATCCTGGGGTGACTTTGAACGCCCATATTTCCAATACAAATGCCATATAAATACATGCATTTAGCAGGGTATCCAGTACCCTTGATGGTTGCTTACAGATTTTCAAGTCTGGGGCGTTGTGTTTCCATTATCACCCATTTTTGTATTTTTGTGATCAATACAATTATATTTCTGTGGGATAATGATATTTTCTAGTTCTAGAAATGTATTTATATCACACTGTTTCAGGAAAAAGGTGTCCCGTTCAAAGTCACCCCATACCGTGGTGACTTTGAACAGTACCTAAAAATGTAAAAAAATATATATTTTACAAAACAGCTAGATCTACAAAAATGTAACATGAGAAAGACCATGCCCCAGGAGGTATTTTGAAAGCAAAATATCAGAATATTTTCTATGTTGAAAATAAAAAAAATGGCAAAAACTGAAAAAAGCGTTCAAAGTCACCCCGGTTTACGGTAGTTGACACTTCCATATTTTTGATGGTAATAATTTGTATAAAATGTTTACACTATGATAGCTTATGATTTTTGAACTGTGTTCAAGGTATTGCTTTATTGGACTTTTCTTTAAACCTGGACCCCCCAGCCAAGCATTTTTCTGGGGGACTTGATGGTTACATCACTGTGCGCAAAGCACTTCATCTACTGATGCTTACCTATACGTATAGGGTCCTTTTTGAATCATATAAGGTGGGTCTCCATTCAGAAATTCTAGAGGATTGCCTATTGACATGGTATAGAACTGCATGTAAACTGGGATGTCTACGTCCTTCCATGTGTCGTACGCCATAGATCCTTCAACTATCTGCAGTTGCTATAAGTAGATTTAAAAAAAAAAATGTTTACCATATAAAACAAAATGAATATGTATTAAAGATGATTTGTATCATATTAACTTAAAGGTCATTATGCTTCTTTACACAAAGCTATGATAGGGTTTTCATGGGAAATTGGGAAGAATTCTTTTTGGAAATTAAGCCTGCAAGGTAAAGGTATAGACATAACCAAACTCACATGCTTTGCAGCTTGCAGACATTAGGGATTGTGCTAGCACTAAAATCGGGCTTGCGTGTTTGGTTTATAGATCAGTGTTCTATGCAAAGTCAGTGGATCGAGTACAGTTCTAGTACAAGTTTGGAATGTGCTCATTTGGAACATCATTCGAGTTCAATACTCAAAATACTGGAATCGTACTTGGTTTTTACCAGGGCTATAGAGGCGAGGTTTGCAAGTGCGACTTTCATTATGGCTACGCAGGATGTGCCTCCGAATAGATACCCATTTTAAACCAGCTTGTACCCTATGACCCCCTTTTTTGTTTTGGCTTCTTTCCATGAAAGTTCAAATACTCAATGACCCCCTGTTTTAAAGGAGAGATATTCAATGACCCCTCTTTTTTCTTATTCACTCCTGCCATTTTTTATGCTAATTTGACCCTTTTAAGGAATTTAGAACGCCTATTTTCCTAATTTCCACGTGCATTTTTACAAATTTTGTAATTTTATAGCAATTTGAACTTGCAAAAAGGACTATTTTCTGTTTGCGTCCAAGCATGTTACCTCAATGATCCCCATTTTGAAATCTTCAAACCTGGATGACCCCATTTTATTTCTGATGTGTCCGAATGACCCCCTATTTTTTGTGCTCAAATTTGTACCGGATGGCCCCTACTTTTCATCTACCAGAGACACACCCCGTCACTTTAGATAGTGAGTGCCCCCAGGTCCTAATTCTATGGTACAACCTTTTGTAGGCATCTACACTCCCGCTTGAAAGTATTTCCGCACAAAAACTTTATTCAGCCATACCTCAAAAAGTGTTATCCAATTTTCATCATTTTTTGACAGAGTCTATATTGTATAATTATCAAACTAACTAATCTGGAATTGCATTCATTGCATTTGAAAAATATGATGTGTAATACAAATTATTACTTTCATCTGCACATAAAAAAATTTGAGTTCATATACATTTCTGCGGATATGATTTAAAACTTACAACCTGAAAATATTCTATCTGGTTACAAGGAAATAATGAGGTTATGAAAAATTGATAAGTTACAAATTAACTAGATTTGTACTTGTGGTGTATTTGTATATGGCCCATGAAATCAGCCATTTCTATAGCAATGGAAGATTAAATATTAAAACAAACATCTGATTTGTTCATATTGAATAGATAAGTTACCTATTCTAGTATGAATCTTTAATGATTTTAGGTCGTTTATTATAAAATATGAGGTTTCTGAACGTTTTTAATTATGCGGAAATACTTTCGAGCAGGAGTGTACCTTGCTTACCTGAGACAAAACAGTTGGAAAAACTGCTTCCATGATTGGCTTCATAACTATCCCAACAGTAATCAGGCTAACAGCAAGAGCACTGATCAGCACTCTGCCAACTAGCTCCATTCTGTTGCAATATCCTGAACAAACAGTTCTGGCAAAAAGTCTATATTTACGCTGGCTGTGATCATGGACGACTCCACCAGTCAGACAGGTCTACTCTACTGCCTTGAAAAATTGAACTCTTTATCATTGAATTTGCTGAAGATGAAAATTCAACCTAAGCTTGGTGACTATTTCCATCTGATTTGCTTGATAGTCTGCATGATTTTGATTTGCCTACCTGTTGAAAAAAAAAACCATGCAGATATGTATTATAATAAAACAACCCATAATGAAAAACTGTGTGATATATAGATCAGTTTTGTAGTCTGAATTGACAGGAACTGAAACATAGTTGATGCCGTATAGAAAACATAAATGAGCTGAGCTTTTGAAGAAGTGAAACTGGCCTTGTACTTTGACATTTATCTTGAAAGCAGTTAATCAACATTTAACATTTCTTATCTACAACCAAAACAAAGTTCTGTACTGAGATCAATTGATTAACAGTTATATGCACATTAATTAGACACAAAAATAACATGTCAAAGAAGCTCGGTCAAAATGCTTCAACTGTTTTTTTTCAAATTATCAAATTTGTTTACTCATAATTCATGTGAAATTTAATTTATATGAAATTTTTGTTTTGAGATATGAGTGAATATGTGTCTAGTTAGGGTAACCATAATTAAATTTACTCTGTGAACTAAAGCCAGGGGTGTCAGAACTGTGTAGGCCGTGTGGGCTTAGGCCGTACCAATTTTCACCCAGAAAAAAGAAAAATAACTAGATTTAATTTTATTTGATGTGTTATATTTTAGTCCTAGCATAGTAGGCTAAGTTCAGTTTTAGTAACTGCTGTCTTTTGGGACTTAATTTTTAACAGGCCGCACCACTTTTACCAGGGGCTGTGCCACTTTTATCTTCCTTCAGACGCCCCTGACTAAAGCTACTGTGAAATTCAAAATCGCTTATAAAATCAGAATGGTTTGACCCATTCTAGTGAAATTAGAAACTGAAACTTCTACCCAAAACACTTGATTAATCACCAATCAGTTTATACTTCACTTACAATATTCCATGATGTTTTCCCAACCAAGACATTATCCATTGCAAAATTTATAGAATGCTCCCAATTCAGCAAAAATTACACGATTCTTGCAACAGGTCAGAGTAAGGTGCAAGATTGTGTCTTTTTGACAAAATTTTCCCATTCAATGGCAATACTCCATTCATTTTTTTCAAGAACGACACAATTCTACCAATAGATAAATACTGCACCGTAATAACAGGTCAAATTTGAGAGTGTTTTGAGTCTAGTGATCCACTTTTACACCATCAGAAGAAAACTATATAGTTCACAGCCATGGTTCGCATTTTCACACATGATACTTTATAATTATGAAAAAAAAAAACCCACTGACCTGTCACCTGAGCAGATGTCAATCTCCAAAACCCTCATCACAATCAAAGGCAAGTATTCTTCAGATAAAGACTTTTGATGTGCGACAGTCCAAGGGATTTCTGCAAAGTTACCTCAGAATTGTTGCTCATTAGAAAGGAAATAACTCAAAAATCTGTAGTTAAACACATATCCAAGTGCAATAATTTTTAGAAAGCAATCTCACACAAAATCTTTAGAAGGGGTAAAGTCTGGCACAATGATCGATGCAAAATTACTGAACCAAGATTTAAAACCCTATTTGATTGGCATGTTTTGATTTATGCCCTGGATAAATACATATGCATGTTTGTTTTGTTTGGCGTGAATTCAAACTGTTTATCATTTATGCATATCATAATCTATTGACATTACATATAAGAGCATCTAAATTTATAATTTGATAAATATAATCTTTAGACTCCATTTGATTCTTTGAGATAAGACCTTGAAGAGTTTTTGATTGAATCTAGATCACATTTTCTTGAATTCCGGTTTCATATATTAGTGTTTTTGAAAATCACAATTTCAGTTTAAGCATCTGTAAGGGGTTTTCTCAGAGATGCAAATCCTCCATTTATTTTCTTAAACATTTAGTATTTGGTAGATTTATTTGTGCTGATAACAAATCTAAAATAAAAAATATATGTCACCGTGCTCGTTTTTGAGATACAAGCATTTCAAAAACTACATGTTTTCCAAAAAAATAACCTTATTTACCATACAAAGTATAGGGAAAGCCCAAAACATCGATGATTATGGGCTTATAAAATAGTAAATCCTCCATTTATTTTTCTAATTTTTACATATGTTAAAGCACTTTTTGCGCACTTCAAAATACTGAAATAAAAAAATATGGTCACCAGATTAGTTTTCAAGAAAAATTACCAAAATTGGCATTTTTAAAATAAAATTTGATTACTTTGATGGCACATCTGCGTCTGCATATTATCCCACGTATATAACGCAGCTATACGGTGCGTGATTAACCAAACGCGTTAGTAAAGCATGCATTCAATGTGCATTGAATTTGCTCACGCAAAGTGGATGCAAAAATTTTTTTGATTTTTTACTTTTTGTGAAAAAAAATCGTTATCCTGCAGTCGTAAGCAATTGCATCTATACAAGGAATTTGGCAGATTTCAAATCCAACCCAAGTTCCATTGAAATGGTCTGGTATAAAAATTTGATATCCCTTCGTAAAAATGTATCCTTTCCTATGAAGGCATATACACAAGAGTCTAATATCTGCATCAATAAAAAATAATAACTTTGAAATAAGCATTCCTCAAATTTTCAAACATGTTCAACAAAGCCAGAATTTACAACAGCATAACCCACTTAACATGTGATGGTATCACTCTAATGATCTTTACCTCTGAACCTTGAGAGCTGAGTTTCACCTGAAAATGCGACCTTTTGGGGCCTTTTTCAATTAAAACATAGGGCCTATTCTTTTGAGAGGCAGGCAAGGGATTAAAGAGGATGGTTGGACCCTTATCCATCCCTAGTATCAGCTTCAGATGAGTGTGAATATTAAAAGACATGCTCTTTGACCACTGGAACATATGCTTAGTATTTTTGTTCAACTTAGCAACTCTGTAATGGGAAATCTTTCAACAACAATATACCTAACCAATGAAAAACAAGTTGCACAATTTGTTTCATAAGATAAAATAGTGTATTGGACTATATCAAGATAACCTGAGTATGTGTATGTTAAAGTCAAAGAATATATATTTAGCACCCAAAGTTTCATTCCTGACGTAGTGTTTACACTATATTGAACTGTGATAATACAGTGTGTCCTATAAAGGTTGCTACTGAAATTAAAAAATTTTTAAACATCAAATCAAAACTGAGATGTACAGCATAACATATGTTTTTACAAGCTTTTTCATAATTGTTTTATTTGTCAAGAAATAATTCTAAATCAGTTCAAATACAATCATCATCTTTTTCCACACCAGTATAATAAACAAAAATCACAGAAAACCTGTAGTTCCCATTATACTTCATGCTTTTGATCTTTTGGTTTGAAATTTTCTGCTTTCCCGGCAACAATCTCTCTGGGACACTGCTTTTGATAGCTATCTAGCAAGTTACACTCCCGGTCAAAAGTGTATGCGCATGCTTAAAAACGGGCAAAAACCAAATTATTATATCAAACGAACCAGATTCTTAACAAATTAATGTTTTTTATAGTTGTTGTATGATACCATTATATATAAATCCATGTTTCCTCTTCTATTCGATCTTCCATAACCAACAAAATGGCCGATTTCCGGGACCACATACAAATACACCACATGCAGTTATTGATATGTACCTGTGTAATTTAATATTCTCGTTGCTCGTTACCACAGTGTAACCGTAGATAACATTTGTCAGATTATGAACTTTCAAAAAAAAATGTGCAATTACATATCTAAATTCCATTTTTTAAATGTGCAGAAGAAAGTATACAGTACGTTAAGCACGCCATATTTTCAAATGCGCTGAATGCAATTCCTGCTGATTTCTTTCGAACTATAAAAAATATAAAAAACATAAAAAATTATTGCAAATAATGAACGGTTCTCGAGACATGCCTGGTTAAAGGTTTTTTGCGCAAACACTTTTGACCGGATGTGTACATAGTGATTGAATCATTACGGGGCACCCTGTATATTTGACTGTGAGACATTCTGTACATTTGATATTCAAATTGTCATGAAACTTTCTGTAAAGCTTTGCAGTGTTTGGATCAATATTTGATATTCAAAATGGCAGCAAAAGTATCTTGCAGCTTACACAGTGGTTAGATCATTGCAGAACAATCTGTATATTTGCAACCTCGTATTGGGTATATTATGCCAAAATGGCAACAAACTTTCCAGTAAGTTACCTAGTGTTTGGGCCCGTGTTTGGGTCACCGAACTGCATGGCATATCTCACAATTTGATCAATAATATCTTTATCATAATAATTATAAAATTATTTATTATAACGAATGCCAATTAAAGATGAACTTTGATTTGAACAGGGCCAATTACCTGTAGCAATGGGAGGTCTGATAAATAGATAAATAAACTAACAAATGTACAAGGGCTTACCAAATCACCCCCACAAAAAAATTAAAAAAACTCAAAAAACCCAGATAAACCTTCTGTAAGTTAATCAAAAAATACACGAAACATGAACATAACTACTAAATAAAATTCACATTTGTTAAGGGTCACTCAAAATGAACATGACACTTCCTAAAGGTCAGCTTTTTAAAAATCTTGTACTCTTCTTAAAAACTCTTCACTGGCTATGAGCCTAAAAATACATGAAACGTAAACATAACTACTAAATAACATTGAATTTGTTTAAGTCTCTCAAAATAAACATGGCACTTCCAAAAGGCCCGTTTTTTTAAACCTTGCACTCTTCTTAATTTTTTACTGGCTACGAACCTAAACAGGGCATCAGTCAAGCTTACTCTAAAGGCCTAGATATACTTTGTCATTTTTGTAGTCAATTTTATTCAGAATTTTTCTCATGGTGTTACATTTTCACCACTATGTTAAATTTTCATTCGGACTGAACATTTTCATTTTGATTTTTTCTCATGGTGTAAAATTTTTGTCATGGAGTAAAATGTTTCACCATTTATGAAAATGTTTCATGATGGTGTTCAACGGGGCATAGATCGATCTCAATAGGTCGAGAACAATACCATAATTACCTTGGTCTTTTCATTATAATCTGAAATCTGTCCTTGACAGGTACTGTGGATTTTATTCTGCTGTAAAGATTTTCTGACTCCTTTGATTTTTCTCCAAAGAGAAACATTTTCATTTGGAATTTTTATCACCGTCTTGATTTTTTATCATTCTATTTGTAGTTTAGCGGATTATTCCGATCGATAATATCGTCTAGGAACTCGAGGTCAATATGCATTCAGCTCTATGGATTTTCAATATGGTAAAAATGACAAAGTATATCTACAGCTTATGGCTTCAATAGTGTCATCTAAAACATTGGGGCCATGCAAGAGTGCAAATGCAGATCAATGCCCATCAATTAATGCAAGCTAATTTCAGGCCTAAACTG
This sequence comes from Ophiothrix spiculata, assembly GCA_000969725.1. Lineage (NCBI taxonomy): Eukaryota > Metazoa > Echinodermata > Ophiuroidea > Amphilepidida > Ophiotrichidae > Ophiothrix > Ophiothrix spiculata. Next base: position 21,155 of record JXSR01S048918.1, read on the forward strand.
TGGCTACATGAGCGTCATTTCCGAATATGCTGTACTTACAGTACTCTGCGTACATGCGTAGGTGCAAACATTCTACAGACGCGATCTGGGGGAGATGCAAATTTATGCTTAGTGTAACCAGGAAAGTTAAGAATATTCTCAACTTTCCTGGTGTAACCCCCCCTCCCCCAAGTCACAGGGCCTGTTAAACGGCTTATGATCCCACTCATATTGGGGTCACGTGAGTGCAAGAAAGTCAAAACTTACATTTTTGTCAAAACTGAGATTTTGATGGAATCATAAAATATGTTGGATATGCTATAAAAATTTCAAGTAATAAAGATATTTTTAACCATGTAAGGATCAAAACAAAATGGAGATAGACCATTTTTTTTTCAAATTATATTTCAAAGGATGGATTATATTGCAAAATAAATTAATTGGAATATTTACAGAGCCCATAAAATTATTTAAACAAGTCAAAAATATAATGTTTTTCACAATATCTGTGTAAGTGAGACACAAAAATATTTCTTCGGAAATAAACCAACATACAGATCCCCCTGATCTTGCTACTTCAATGCAACTTTCTTGCACTAACATGACAATATGTAACTAAAATATACCCAATTGTCATACACTACTTTAAATTTCATATGTGAAAAGAAAGCATTCTGAAAAGTACCATAACCATTGAAGTACTCTGCGAGACGTGCCCAGGTTATGTTGTGATGGCATCTGCACATGACGTAGTGATATGGTCGATCGCACAAAGTACCCATATTTACGGTATTTTTCATTGTGCATTATGAGACGTACAAAAGTAGTCTATGGTAAACAAACAGAAAAAGTCTTATATTTCTATACATTGCACTAAATCATTTTATTATACTCTATAGTCATTTAAAATCATACTTATGAATACTCTAATATGATTTACATATATACAATACAGAACTATAATACACAGTGGCGTAGCAAGGAGATTGGGGCCCATGGACAAGAATCAGTGTGGGGCCCCTGATATTTATTACCAAAATAAGTTTTCAATGTTTAATATTTCAAACGCCATTTGGTGCATATGTTTTTGTTTAGTTGATGCTTAAAGTTAGCATTTTTTTCATCCATATCTGAGCAGTTTAGTTCTGTGAATTTCATTTAGCAATCAACAAATGTTATGGAGGGGTGTCTGAGGGAGATGTGCTCCCTCAGGAGATAGAAAATTTTGAAATTTCAAAGTTCAAATCACGCCATTTGGTACATATATTTTCGTCTAATTCATGTCTCAAGTTGGCACTTTTTCTATATATTCCAATCAGGGCAAAGTACTTTAATATGAGCCTATAAAATGACAAACAATATGTAGTTGGCGTGTCCCCTCAGCGCAAATCAAGCCATTGGACAATGGATTTTGTTTCCATTTCCATAACTATATAAACGGGGCCCCACATATAATTAGTCATCTTTCATGATTTCTACAATAATTCACTTTTCCCTGGGGCCCAACAACCTTTTTCTTCTTCTTCCTCTTCTTTTTAGTCTTCTTTTTCTTGTTCTTCTTTTTTTTTCTTCTTCTTCTTGTTCTTCTCCAATTTTCCCCTTTTTCTTTTTTTCTCTTTATATATGGGGCCCCTTATCCCTGGGCGCCCATGGACTTTGTCCACCCATGCCACCCTATTGCTACGCCACTGACTATACATTTAATTAGACATTTAATCAAAATTTACTCTTTAAGCTAAAATATACAAACAAGATTTTAAGCATCAGATAGTGAAGAATTTTTTTTGAAGATTTTCAGCTTACAGGGACTGGCCTAGATTCTGTCCGCTGATTTTCTGACTATATATTTTTTTCACATGACTCGATAGTACATGATTATACTAACATATCCTACCAGTAGTTTCCGCTGAATTTGTGTAACAAAGGAAAGAAATGAAATTATTTACCAGCTGTATTTTTTGTCGCCGGCGACAAAAAATGGTTGAAAAAGTGTTTAAAAGATATTGTTTCTACACCTGTGATGGGTAAACAAAATTATTTTTGATAAAATTGTTTCTCTTTTGATATGTATTAACTTATCTCAAAAAGCTTCATTTGATCTTTTATCTGGTAAATCCATCTGAGGTACAAATTTAGGATTTAGAAAACACTGGATAGTCACACCACTATCATATATTGCAAATCAATTCGCTGTAAATTTGAGCCATTTCTGTGTACATTTCTGTACTTTTTTGGATTTTCTACACTTTTAAGCTTTATTTAAAGCATTTCCATAAGTTTTTAATTCTAAGTGGAATCTAGGCTAGTCCCTTTAATGGGGGTTATGTTTTTTTATTTTCCAAAACTAGGATAAGAACAAAGAAACACTTTTCGTTGAACCTAGTCTTATTTTTTAAATGGATACATTCCTTTATCAGTGGAAAGCTTAGTGTTTGTAGTGTTAATATGAATACACTTATTTTATATTCCATATTGATGAAAGTCAATGCTTTTTCAATGCCAATGTCAATGTAACCAAATTCTGTTCCTAATCTTTTGTGTATTCTTTATGCAGATGACACTAGCATTCTCTCATCTCACAAAGATATCAAAACACCAAACAATGTAATGAAAATGAAGGAAGGGAAGCATGGATTAAGGAATTTAACCATAGACTCATCAACATTTGTATCGCTGGAAACTATTTATTTATATGCAATGATAACATTACTACCAAACATTTTTAAACTTGTATATTGGCCTTGTGTCTATAGTTTTATATCAACTCTACATTGTACAACTGTTTCTAAAGTTTGTAATGTTCTTCCATTTTTGTTTAATTTGTATATATTCTATTGTAAATTAAGTATATATTTTAGTGGTTTTTTTTAATGTTATCACGGACATGTGGAAGAACAATGATTTTATATTGAACATGTTTTTAACCGTGTTGAAATAAAGAATATATATATATATAAACATCTGTTATTTGACAAACTTCATTTAAATAATAAAGGAACTTCATTGTTAGCACAGAACTACATATATATGATCAAGGAATATGTCAGCAAGGTTTTTCACAATGCTGGAAGCCAACCAAACATCAGATAAGTAACAATATTACTGCAAATGAACTGAAAACTGAGAACTGTTATATTGATAATTCAAATACTTTTAATTTTGTGCCTTCATGTAATTTAAGTCATGCCAATATTGATTCCAATGATAATGTAATGGGTGACACAACTAATCCCTCATCCCATTCTTCTAT
>JXSR01S048925.1:0-10197 GCA_000969725.1 Ophiothrix spiculata
CCTACACGATATTTTTCTTGAAATCAGCGATATTTTAACCCAACATTACAGCGTCAACAGCCCCATATGATGAGTGTTTCAATGGAATTGTTCTGGCTTCCTATTCAGCGAAGAGTAAGTTGTGTATAATTCAATTCACTTGTTTTCACTCTATTTCAAAAAATGTACTGGTAGCGGGTTCTAATATTGTTTTCTTCAATATGTTTTAACTTTTTCTGTAAATCAGACGGTTTATGCAAAGCTGGAATTATGGTAATAGTATAATAACATAATGACATGAATTTATGGAGTATGCTACATCATATAAATGAGAGATCTTGTACTTGCTAGTAACGAACATAAGCTAGCGATTCGTTTCTCCTCAGGGAAATATTCATCGAACGTATGCAATTAAACGAGACAATTAAATAGCAATTAATATACCATAAATAAATCAAGAAAATTGAAAACCATGGATAAATAGAGAAAATAGAAAGTTAATAAAAGATACTGTGTTTAAAAACTAATGCATATCATTTTTCATATGTTGCATACTTTGCATAATGACTGGTCTATTGATATAAGTTTGCTTATTTATTATCTTACTGTTTTGCGCTCATTAGTCTAAAACACATCACCTTTTTGTAAATGTATTTTTTCCTATAGATTACTTTAAACCATGCTTTCAACTTGTATTTAATCGTATTTGTTTATGAAAATAAGTTTTAGTTTATTGTATGATTTGAAAATTGCATTCTGTTCAGTAGTACTACACAAACAACACGTGTGGGAATTAAAACTAAAAAGCATGTTTACTTTTAATTCCATATAAATTAGTTTCCAGATATATTTTGTTTTCCCACTTACATTTCCTATTTTCTCTCATTATATCCCACTCTTCAAGCTGAATAATTTTCAGAACTGTAAATATTACAACTTTCGTTTTTGCTCTCTTTTGTCGTTTTTGACCAATTTTTTTGAAATATATAATATAAAATAATAGAAAGCAATTGTCCTTTTTTAATGAAAAAAAGACAAACAAAACGAGGGAAAAACAAACTTAAAATCGCCATTAACAATTATACACTGGTAAAATGTGAAACCTAATATTAAGTTAATTAATTAAATTAAATATATTATTTTGAATTTAGCAAATAAATTCTGTTAGAAAACTAAGTGTACAACTGTCTGACGATGGATCGACACTTTATGTATACCCATCTCATAAAAATAAATCATATGTTCTAAACTGATATTTCAATGTGTACCCTGTCTGATAAATTATATAGATACATTACTTTCCATATTTTGCATAAGTGTCTAAGAGTTAGTGCAATATCGGTGCAAGACATTATGCAGTTTATCATATGTAACAACAAACATTTATACCGACACTTGATTTGATAACTGACACAATGCCAAAATTGATTGTGTTTTACAAAATGTGTTCTTGTTTGTTTTTTTGTTTTTTTACTTAGGTTTGTTTTTCTTTCTTTTTAATATTAGCAGTTTGTCTAATATCACTTTGTTATGTTAAATAGAGTGCTTTTAATGATAAATACCGTAGTAATTGATTTAGAGAAATACGCGTTAATGTATTTTTCTGTTTGTTTTTACGTTCAAGATAAAGAGGTTCTGTTGTGTAAATTGACCCATTCTTTTACAATATGAACAGATTCAAAATTGCAGCCTTGTAAGGCAACATTAAAGAAAACATATATTAAATATATATATTTCTGCTCTGAGTCAAACAGTTGACAATGGGCCGTGGGGTTTGTACATTTTGCTGTGATCATTTTCGCAGACAAGACACTATTTACATATGAATATCTATCACCTGGTACTAGATGAATGTGACATTTAAGGATGATAGACTTTATTCTGTGATCTCATGACTAGTTCATTAGCGGGTATTGACTGTCCACATGAAGAGCATGCAACATTACTTCCAAATAACCTGTTAGAAAATAAAAACAAAAGAAAAGAACAAATAATTAACACTCTCTAAATGTAATTAGTGATAAAAGTGATACGTTTTGCCACAATGATACTATATATGAGTTTTGCCGACTGTCTTTTTTAAGAACGCACCCGTTTTCAAATCTGAAGGAAAATGACCTATATTACAGACGAGAAAAAAATTCTTACAACTGATATATTTTCTGAAAAAAGTACAACACCGAATATTTACCATAGTAGCGTCACTTTAAATTAGCTGTAAGCAACTTATTAACCCACAGGGATGTTCTTATTGCTGTTACTGTTATTTTTTAGCAAAGATTGAACAATGTCAAATTGCGTTAAAAGTTGTTAAATCAAACCATACATTCAAGTTAGTAATATAATATAAATAGTTATCATGTTGGTACTGAATCTTGTTTTACATATGACGGGGTTTCATAACATTTCTTTTGGTTACGGCGTTTCGACCAGGATTCATTGTACATATTTCTCAACGTCATAAATCTTTGTTGATTAAATTTTAAATATTATATATTTGCAATAAAACAAGCATTTGAAATTTAACCCAAATATTGTTTTGTGTATTAGATCGTAGTATTAACGAATATTTCAGTATGGGGATTGCAAATATTTAACTTGATACTTTACAAACGTGTTAAGCTCTAATTTTCGCTCCTAAACAAATATCATGATTCTGTCTCAGAAGTATGATGAATACAAAACAGTGTTTAATCTACAACAAGTTTTGCCCAAAACGGGCCATATCAGGTTTTTACTCACTCAAAATAATTTCCTGACGCGATCAAGCAGTCTTTTCCTCAAGTTTGACTGGCAAAATGACGGACGCCATGCCGATAGGAAGTGTGTCAACATTTACTTAATCAGCCCAGAGCTCTTAAAACCCAGAAGCGCTCTATTCAATAACGATTAGAACATCAAAACTGTCATGACTGTATTTAGTGAATGGGAATGATAGACAGAGAGCCTTGTTTGGGTCTGTCATGTCTACTTATTTCTGACATATGCTACTTCACTCCTTGCATCATTATTACAGTATTGCATGCCGAGCTCGCAATCCACTCAAGACATCCGGAATATTTTCTGTAATAACCACTTGGTTTTATCTTAAATCCACGTTCCATGTGTCACATCAATTACTGCTTTGCATGTAAAATAAATCAGACCTGTCAGAAATCAACTTTATCTTGAAAGCTCGTAAGCCCAAGTCTTTGTTTTTCTTGCTGATGTACAAGAATACATAATATAGATACAATATGAATATTCATATCACGTCTGAATCTCTTCAAGTGAAAATGATATCATATAACCTCGCTCTTCGTGATATACAATATTCTATCAGAATTACACACAATGAACTTGTAATTGGATGATTGTATGCTCTTTTACAAAAAACAGCTGCTTAAGATAAAATAGCTGAGTGCCTCTAATTAGAAATATCATCTTCACGTTGATAACAGTTGTAAATGATTTGACGATCCACCATTTTTTTTACCATACGCCCGAAAACTGTTGTTTTTTGATTGGCCATACCACCGCTTTAACAAATGTAACTTTCTTATTTGGGACAGAGTTGATCCCTCAGATTACACTTACATTTGTTAAAGAAGACTCCTAAATTTCAATACAAATGACACCATAAAGAATTCGACCCTCTTGACTCCGACTAGAGTATTAAACCCTCTTGACTGGTATCTGAGGGACACAATTTTCCGTGTTATGCCATTGAAATCATCCTTCCTCTTTTCTTTCTTGTCAAATGTATATCTTATTTATTTATTAACCCATCCATCTATACAAGTATCTTACAGATCATTATTCAACACAGCCCACAAATGTTAAGATATATATCAGCAAATACATTTTGATTAAATAATAATTAACATCAATGTTTAAAAAAAGTAAAAGACAAGCTTAATGTTAGCCACCTATCTTCCATCTTTATTATGCTGTCCATTCATATTGTGTCTTTTCATATCGTGTTTTTTCATATTCTTCAACAAGGAGATGTCAAAGGAAACACACTGTTTCTTGTATTCTATATCCTGTCAGGGCTGATCAAAATCTATCAATGACGGGGATATATTATTTCAACGTCTATCACATTTTTCGTTATTGTCAGATTTAACGGCTTAAATTATATAACATAAAAAAGGGCAACTAACTGTTCTTTATTTTATTTCATTTAGATATAGAATTTGAACGTTTATTACTCTTCTTGTGATATCCGCCGCTGTCATTGGTGATTAAGATCAACATATTATTAATAAAAGTGCCCGGTAAAAGTGGTAAATGAAAAATAATGAAATTTTTCTGTGAACTAGAATGATCATGTTAAGAGGTCTGAAGCATATAAATATTTCAAAAGTTGCTTACATTCAGACAGCAGAAGTTATAGAAACATATACGATGCCATTTAGTTGAAATACAATCTAATGCCCACTGAAGAAATTAGATTTAAAAAGCACAAATTCATACGGTATATGACCTTCTCGTTCATATAGATACAGATGAAAATACCTTAACCTAGTTGTATTGCATAATTGTTTGTTTATTTCATGAGTGATAATATATAATGTTTGCAAATGTGCAATAAACTGAAACGTGTACTTTCTGAAGAACTATTGTACATGTATATAATAATATATAATTATAATACTAATTACAAGCGTAAAAGAACAGAGAGCTCATCGTAGACACCTGTTGGCTTTGAAAACTTTACAAAAATGAAAGATAAAGAAGTGTGATAATTATAATATATCTGGAAGATAAAGAAAGAATACTTAACCATAATTTGTTTCCAGGTATTTGCATGTCAATAATAAATGAGAAACGAAGTGCTTTTATCCGTGTACATAAAAAAGAGCAAGTTCTTCCTTTAATATTTGTCTTCATGTGTCCATATATTGAATAATTATTGCCCGTATTTTCATGCTGCATAAGAGAAAACACAATATTTTTTCAAAAAGAAAATATACGTGCAGGTGTTCACTAAATTATTTAACAAACTTGACACGTTCAAGATATTTTTCAGTTTTCCCCATTACCACATAGTTGTATGTATGCATTTTAACGTAGATATTCAAAATGGTAATTGCAATGATGAATTTTTCACGACACACATTAAATCGTTAATAAATTCAGTAAGTAATATCACGCTTGAGTACAGCCAGACTTGCTGGAAATCCAATCATCGTCTTCAAGATTATATAAAAGCTCCTTGTAAATGCAGGCTTGGATGCAAATTCGCCAAATATGGATAATATTTCACATCTTTTTATAATCTGATAGTTGAGAATATATCGTCTATAAAGAAACATTCACAATGGCCAAAAGATATAGATCGTTTTATCGCTTTCTTTTTTCAAGACGTGCGTAGCACAGACGGTTAAGTTAAGAGGGTACAGGAAAAGCTGAAGATGTAAAAGAAAGGTTACTTCAATCCTCGCAACATAAATCGAATGGTGTAAAAAATGCCCTTTTAACTAACCTTTTTGCACCAAGAAAATACATTCTAAGTGGTAAAACTACCTTTACATTGCTTGGGGCTTATATAGAAGTGTCTTGGATGGATGTAATATTACCCCGTCGTTTGCTCGTAAGATCATCATCTTTACAGAACGAATGTTGAGAAAAATGACACTTAATCTGGCGCATTTCCGAGCACATGTTATAGTTGGAGTATAGCCCGAAAAACGTTGATATACCTGGAGGGTAGGTTGGATAGATTGCTATGGTACTTTTTATTTGTCGGTATACTCATAGACGATGTTATACTGCAGGCACTTCCAGAGTATCCTGCATGGGGTGTTCGTCAAGTGCCCTTAAGATATGATCTACACAAATGCTGAAGTACCGCATACTCAGTCATTGAAAACTTTTTTCGCCGCTTTAACCTCAAGAGAAGTCATCGTGTTACCATCTTAATGATGGTTACGTCTCTGTAGAATTTGCCTTAATATCCGTAAAACCAAAGCCCGGATATCCCACTTTATCTACACATGGACTACCAGTGGTTTTATTTTCAATATATTTATTATGTTTATTGATTTGTTACCTCATAATTTGGTTAGACAATCTTTTTAATAAAGTAAAGAACACCAGGATCACACTATGCTGTTATAAATGAAATTAAAGTAATTATCTGATCATGATGCCTTCATGCAATACTTTTGCACAACTATTTTGCACAAAACGTTTTCATTATTTATCTTCATTTTCGCGTAACAATTTATTACCATTCTTAATAGAAAAAAAATCAAGAAGAAGAAAAATACGGAAGGAAAACGGAAGGCATCGTCATAGGGCTTCGAGTTGATCATCCAGTTGTTCCAAACACTCCTACTATTCTTGTAAAACCAGGTTTTTGTGTGAAGAAAATTACCTTATTATCAAACTTCAAGTCAATGTAATTTTGCGGTGATCCTACAACGAACTCTGAAGGATTATTTAAGTGTACTTTATTGCACAACACTGTTTTCTTTTACGTGAATCACTTTCAAGATTCTTCGGGATTCATTCGTAACAAATCTTCAAGATCGTATCTAACAACACTAATTCTGCTATTGCATTTATGTATTCCCAATCCTTTAGTACCTTATTACAAATTTTTTCATCAAGTGATTGTATGTTGTTGCATTTTATTAGTTGAATCAAATACGCAATCACTTTATACATGAACAATCTATATATAACTTGTCATGCGTATAACTCACCTCTTATTTCCATCTGTTGATCTAAATTCAATGGTTCATAGTACTGAATTTGAGCTAACAATAAGGTACTTTATTGAATCCAGAAAATATATAAGAAAAATTAAAAGATGTGACAGCTGTTACTGAATGACCAAAACAATCTTTTAACGGTCTAATTTTTATATGTCAATAACAAATCAAAGCTTACATTAATGCAAGAGTATTAAGATTGAATATTCTGTTGGTTTCCATGTTGAATAATCCGCCATATCTCAGTATATGACAACTCCAGAAAGGTGTAATTCTTTATATTCATAATTATACATGTAGACCTTAACACTTAAGTGGTCAAGGGGGTCCATTTGGACCCAACATTTGGTTTTAGCGCGTCAGCACAAAAACGGGAAGTAATTTTTCATCGTCCTTCTATTTATTTGTCTAACTCTACCATACCCTTCACTTGGTGGCAAACAAATTCAAATCGACCCATCCCATCCAATGCTAATTAGCATAAATAAGCATTTTCGAGAGCGCTCTTCAAATATGTTTGGCCCATAAAATTGTTTCCAAATTTTATTCCAGGAATGTATCTGTACTTACATACTACAAATATGAGCCACATTTTATTGAAGAATTCTATTGATTTTTCAAATTTGTGGCGGGAAAATTTGACGCGACACGGCAAAAAAATGTTGGCCGCCATTTTGAAACAGTTTGTCCGATTTTCATTTTTTTCATATTATTTTTTTTTAAAGTACTTTACCTGTGACCAGAGTGTCAACGTAACATTTCTTCGCGAAAAGGCTTTTTCGGTGTTGGGTCCATGTGGACCCCTCTTGGCCACTAACGGGCATGTGGAGGACCTTGACCACTTACTGTTAAACCATAATACTTTTTGTACATATCTAGACGATACAGAGACAATTGGGAACTTGAAAGCACAAACACCTCTCGAAATTGGGTCCAAAGTCGTGTACAATAATACGGAACTCAGGAAATTAAATTTGCCATAGTTTCTTCAATACATTACCAGGACAATTGAAATTTAACATATTAGTTTAACATAATAGTGGTTATAAATTTTGGACAGTCACATTTTGCTAAGTCGTCCATAAGAAGTGTAGAGGGTCTGGACTTTCGTTGCGGATATTCCACTCGTGATTGGAGAGTTCCGACGGGAACCTCAGCCCGAGTATCAAACACAGCCTAAAGTCATTCCTGTACATTGGTGGTTTGATGCAACTTGTTGTTCATCGATGTGTTACTTCAGCCGAAAAGTCCTCGATAGAGTTCATATCTGAAGATCTTACCAAAAATGGCAAGTGTCCAGCACCATGATCTTTCAAAAAAGAAGCTCGCATTAAGAACATTTTGTAAATGCTGGCTTGATTCAAACTAGTGATCATGTTAGAAAATCACTGGAGAAAAATATCTTGATCAAACACCTTTCCAACCGCCGCTTTGACTTTGACAGATCATTTCCATTTCATGTCCCATCAATGATATAACGTTGACTTCAGTGTTGAGACTGAAATTGAAATACATGTATACTGCCGAGATGGACGCATCACAGCAGCAGATGTACAGGGTATGGTTATACTGAAGTGCGCATACTATTAATAATTCAATCAGAAGAAGGTAACATTGTCTTCTGGGTATTTTACATACAAGTGGAAAACTGGTCCTGATCTCCTTTGAAGCCAACATCCACCAGCGCCAGAACAGATGCATTCTAGAAGCCTTGACCGTGTCACTGGCTAGAGGCATCTTTGGAAACAATTTTGTGCTCCAATATGACAACACTCACCTCCGTCGTGCTCGTATAGGCCGAACTTTCCTGGAAGATCCGGGTGTTGCGTTCTTGCCTTGTCCGGTTAGATCTTCGGATATCAATCCTGTTGAGAACATTTAGGTTAAAAAATACGTTTGATCAACAATATATTATATCTATCAACCGAGGTGAAGAAGTTTTGTTTCGATGTGCTTGAAGCTTTGGCTGAAATACCCAAGAGAACTCTCCAATGACAAATGGAAATCATGCCATGGAGATTCATGACGTTGTACGCTTCTTAATGAATGGTGACAGAAGAAATATGGATTGATAATTATCACTACCAATGTGTTAATCAACCCGGTAAAGTTTCACATCTCTAGGTTACGAAAAATATGGCAAATTAAGTTTCCTCTGTTTGATATATATTACAGTGCACATCTTTGGACCTACTTTACAAAGTTATTCGTACCTTCAAGTGAGCTTTAAAGTACCCTTGATTTGAAGTTTAATAGTGTATTTACGAACATGAAAAAGCACACGTCTCTAAAATCGGTACATATAGCGTGTTATTCAAGATGGAAACAAACAGAAAAAATGTATTCCATATTCAAGTCTGTATCTATTGATCATTCATGTATATTTTAGAACACCATGAGGAACCTGGATATTTCTAAAACGAATTCATTGTTAGCTTTTTTTCGATGGCATGTGTCCAGCACCATGATCTTTCATAAAAGAAGCTCGTATTAAGAACATTTTGTAACTTCTGGCTTGATTCAAACTAGTGATCATGTTAGAAAATCACTGGAGAAAAAATATCTTGATCAAACACCTTTCCAACCGCCGCTTTGACTTGACCACAGATCATTTCAATTTCGTGTCCCGTCAATGAGATAACATTGTCTTCAGTGTTTAGACTAAAATTGAAGTATACTGCCGAGATGGACGCATCACAGCAGCAGATGTACAGAGTATGGTTATACTGAAGTGCGCATACTATTAATAATTCATTCAGAAGAAGGTAACATTGTCTTCTGGGTATTTTACATGCAGGTGGAAAACTGATCCTGATCACCTTTGAAGCCAACATCTACCAGCACCAGAACAGATGCATTCTAGAAGCCTTGACTGTGTCACTGGCTAGAGGCATCTTTAGAAACAATTTTGTGCTCCAATATGACAACACTCACTTTCGTCGTGCTCGTACAGGCCGAACTTACCTGGAAGATCCGGGTGTTGCGTTCTTGCCTTGTCCGGTAACATCTTCGGATATCAATCCTGTTATGAACAATTTTGGGTTAAGAAAGACGTTGGATCAACAGTATATCATATTTATCAACCAAGGTGAAGGAGTTTTGTTGCGCTGTGTTTGAAGCTTTGGGTGAGATACCCCAAAGAACTCTCCAATGACAAATGGAAATCATGCCATGGAGAGTCATGACGTTGTACGCTTCTTAATGAATTGTGACAGAGGAAATATGGATTGATAATTATTAGTACCAATGTATTAATCAACCCGGTAAAGTTTCACATATCTAGTTTACGAAAAATATGGCAAATTAAGTTCCCTCTATTTATTTGTATTTTGTATAAGTTATTCGTACCTTCAAGTAAGCTTTGAAATGTCCTTGATTTGAAGTTTAATAGTGTATTTACGAACATGATAAAGGACACGTCTCTAAAATTGGTACATATAGCGTGTTATTCAAGATGGACACAAACAGGAAAAATGTATTCCATATTTAAGTCTGTATCTATTGATCATTTATG
>JXSR01S048925.1:38465-50869 GCA_000969725.1 Ophiothrix spiculata
TTTTAAAATTATCATTTATTATATATTTGTTTACTTTCAGGTGAGATGTACTATTTCTTGAAATTGACCAAATGTTAGATATTGAAAATAGTACTAATTTTTAGTACTGTGCGTCAGGACATAATTCTTCATTGATAGACATGTGTGACAGTTTCTTCTTTAGTTTATTGATCAGAAAACGATAGCTGATGGGAAAACAAACTACGGTACATTTGTAACCTGAAGAGCTTAATGTAATGGTTAATCACATTGATTGTCAGATGAAAGCATTTATCAGCCAGCGGTGACAGTTCAACTTGCATACCAGATAGGATATCTATATGCGGTAGATAGTTGACCTTAATTCAGGACAGCCACGTCTTTACTTTACCCGTCCCCTAAGGGAGTCAACGTTAAGATTTTTGAGCACAGAATAGGCAATTAGCTCTCCCCATCTGTACCTCAATTTTAGCTTTTTAGTAACTAAAGAAGGCGTGGAGAGAGGATAGACATTTTAATGTTATTTATCCGTGGCCTGAAATAAGAACAAGGTGTAACATTGAAATCGTGCAGAATAAATAAATAATTTAGGCACCCGTCATATATTTCACTTCATCTATGTCCAACTGCGCTCCTAGAGTGTAATTTGGCCAAAATGCATTAAATCAGGAAGCTTGCAAATGTATTTCCATCAGACACTGGTTTGTGTATTGAGCGAGTATATATGAGAAGTCCCTATGCTCCATGTGCAAAAGCTAATGGGCATTATACAGCAAGTATATGCATTACCACTTACCATGATCAATTCCAGCTGATGTTTTTCCACTCTCCATTATGAACGTCATTTGTAAAAGTTAAAAAGTGACACAGGATGGTGATGACAAAGTTGCCAACATAGAAATGTTCCTTTTGTGGTAAAATAGATAGCAGGATCAACAAAGATCAATATACCTGATATGTATCAGGATCCCATGTAATAGGCAACGTCGCGCTGGATTATATTAGAGCAAGTTATTAACAGAAGTAGTACGAGTGATCGTACAAAAAGATTCCCATGCATGCAGGTAATTGTTAGAAATATGTCAGTATAGTAAAGAGCAATATATTTACATTTCTTGTCAAGATGATTCAATGTAATTATCTGAGGCAAATGTTTAAATATCGTGTATTTTGAAGATTATTCTAAGTCTGAGCCTCAAACATGTTAGAACAATATATTGGGTATTAAATTGCCTATGTGAATCACACAAGTGTTGTGCTAAATATGTTGGAGTGGATTAACACTTTAGATTTCCATTTAAAACACAACAAGGATATATTCCTATTGAAGAGACTCTTATTGAAGAGACTGGTATCATAGAAATAAATACATCAATGTAGTGTAAGTATTCCAGTTAAAGTATAGGTCCGTTGTATACGATTGATGATCCATTCAACGTTTAAATCAGGCAAAACACAACATATTCAGAAAATACTCATATAATAGAAGCAAAAATTATCACATAAAATATCCGCTGCTTATTGCATAGGTGCATTGTGAAGCGTACAATATATATCCACAAGTACAGCATGTGCAACAGCTTTTAAAGATAGAAAATATACGATGTTTGCCAGGTTTGTTCCATACGATAAATGCTTACCATATAGCAAATGCACACGACGTATTACATGGGCAAAATATGTTCCACTCACAAACTGTGGCGGCGGGCATTCTCCTGTGCAGTGAGCGATATCTTGACGGTGATTATTATCGTGTATATAAGCAGCGCCACTAAAGTAACCGTTTTTTGCTAAAAATAATATCAAGTGGTCACGATTTACTTGATTTAGGCACAATTGTTTTCAATTGTTTAACACACATTTAACATGTTTTCTATTGAGTCATGAATATATAATATGTGTTTTTCATAATAATTTCAAAACTTAAATGAAAGAAATAGATTGTAGGGTACCACATGTATCAATACTGTTTATACTGTATGTAAATGATACTTAATACGGTATTCTTCAAACATGTTTGATATTTTATTGTTTGCTGATGACAAAATATTTTCTTTTTAGAAGATGTCAAAAGTAATATGAAAACAGTAAACTCAAAAGGAGTATTTTAAAGTTTCTTTATTTTACCATATTCATGTATTTAACCGCAATTAACTGACAACCAACCGCTAGGCTTTTTCATCTGCTACCCCCTGTTTATGTTTTGTAATAATTGAAAAAAAAACCGTTATGCACAATTTAGTTACCAGTACAATCCTTTGATATGTTGATGAGGTGACATGGTTAACCATAAGAAAAAAATAATTTTCAAAATAAAATACGTGTAGGATTTGAAATTAAATCACATCTAGCACTTAAAGTTTTATTTCTGTCATTTTAGTGCTACAATTGATCCGTCTGCCCGGCCTCTCATTGAAACTTTAAAATGCTTAATTCACCCTTTGCAACCTATAGGAGCAACAAAAACTAGCTAAATGGTTTATTTAGCCGCCGGCATATACGATATTTAGCCGCAATTTGAGGAGTACCTCGTGCAAATTACTGGCAAGTGTAACTTTTCCGTAGATCTAAAAGAAAATCTTTTTATAATGGGAGATTAGGTGACACATAAATATAAAATGCCCTTCTTGTCCAATATATTTCCGCCCGGGCAAACTCTATATATTCAGGATACTAATGCGCCTGAGATTATTTTTCTTAAAGTAATACCATTGCCCTACTTGATTTGAGCACAGGATTACATTTGTCGTTACAATGTAACTACTTGCGCATTAGTGTTAATGGAACTCGATAAAAACGCTCCTATAATTTTGAAAAGGTTGATGTTGTCATATATGCAAAGGGTTTTGTTTTAGAAGGCTATTGATATCGAAGACCTAATGTCTTGTTCATACTTGGTATCGGTCGCTGCATGTATTTGACGTTTGAGAGATGAGAGTTTCATGTACGTCATTATCAACCATGTCATAAATGAGAAACAAATAGAAAAATGCAATGATGGCCGATACAGATGATTATTTACATGATTAAAAGAACTCACTGACTGAAATTATGTTGCAGTGCTAAATAATTAGTAAGGTCACTTATGTTGGGGTTATTATTTTTTTAATCATTTGTTTTTAACTCAAAGCAGCATTTTGATATGGAATATGCAAACGCCACTTTTTAGACGTCAAAGTGGAACATATTAACTCTAACTATGGTAATGCATTGACTATTTTAGTGTATAAATATTTTGATATAGTAACATTTTACAATTTATTATTTATTTTATACAGTGTGGCCCAAAAATTAAACACTTTGTTCTACCTTATTTCAATGGGGTTTTACAACAGCTGCTCACAATTGCATATTCAATTGATCTGGCATAGGCATGTCACCGCAGCTGACCTCTGTAATAATACGAGAAACACCTTTATTCGTGGTAAAAAAACATTTCGGGAAAGTTTGTTCAAACACAACAATAGTAGCAGCAGAAACAGCTACCTACTGAATTGAAAAAGTGTCTTTTCTCTCCTGCCATAATACAGGATGTAAAACATCGCATCAGCTGATCAGATATGTGGTTAACGCTTGCAACCAAGCCAATTATGATCAGATGTTCTGTGCGGCACACGGTTATACGTATGTTAGAATGTAGAGTTGTTGTAAACATGCGCATGGTCTAACTTTGAGCCATATGTGTTTTTATTATAGTTCTAAAAGTCATTTCCAAATATGACTTTGGATATTAAATATGTTACAAGTTATAGTATTTGGGCGGCCACTTGGCGACTATCTTGGATGTCTCACTTAGTACTGGGTTACAACATGAGCACCCTCGATATGTCCAAACTCCATTCTTTTTGGGGGGGGGGGGGGGGGGGGGCGAAAATCTAAAGAACCTAAAGATGTAGATATGGTGTGTTGGTATTATACTATATCGCTGTATTTTGTTGTAAATTGATCCGATGACCCATGAATCACAACCCCCTCGCCCCCCTTCTGAAAAAGGTACATTCTTACAGAGACTGACTGTCAAAATATTTATGACACAAAAGAAAAACACGTTGTCTAAATGTATTAAATCGTGACTGGCAAGGCTTGAAATTATCTTGAAAAAGAGTAATGGCGCTGTTTTAACACACAATAGTTATCACCTTCAAGATTCGCTCGCTTCATAGCAGAATGGTCGCTGCACCATTTTGTGAGTGGAACATATGTTGCCATTGCAATACATATACATCGTGTGTGTTTGATATACGGTCAAATCATTAACCCTTTAAAATCGGAACCTGAAAAGCAACGTATATTTTATATCTTTAAAGTAGTTGCACATGTTGATCAGTTACGGGATTATATGATGTGTGTTACTTCCTTCGTAATAGGATTTTTCTGAGTGCGTTGTATTGATGTATGATTTTGATTATTTGCTAGCATATAGACTGAACGTTGAATGGATCATCGTACTTACACTTAAAATTGCATACAATACATTGTTAACAATACGAAATATATAGAGCATAGTCCCTCGTTGTGGATTCAAATGATAATAAAGGTGTTAATCTGCTTCTTACTTGTTTAGTACAAAACTTGACAGTATAATTCACGTATTTATATGTTCATGTAATAATAAAGACAATACCATCTTGCTCTTGTTCGAGGTTCAGAACACTGCGTCTTCATTATACACGGCCAGCATATCTTAAAATGCCTTTGATAATCATGTTGTATTACCTTTACTAGACGTGTAAATATTTGTTTTTTCTGCAGTTACACTTCTTTAACAATTATGCATGCATGAAATGGGAATACTCTTCTACGATTACTTACTCTAATGCAACCCATTAAGACAGTGCTTGTATGACGGGATCTGTAAATACTGACACGTATTTCATCAGATATATAATTGTACGTACTTTGTTGATCCCACTACTTACTTTGACCAAAAGGAATATTTCTATTTTATTATCTTTTGCATCACCATCCTATCTCGCTTTTTTATATTTTACAAATGACGTTCACAATGTAAAGTGGCAAAACATCAGTCGGAATTGATCATGGTAAGAGGTAATGCGTATACTTGCTGAATAATGTCCTTAAGCTTTTGCACATGGAGCAAGGGACTTCCAGTATATTTCTCCCTGTATATAAAAAAAAAATATGTCTGCAAGAAATACATTGCAAGAATATACCAATGTTATACCGTGTGTCCTTATTTCAGGCTACGGAGAAATAACATCAAAATACCTCTACTCTCCGCACGCCTTCACTAGTGACTAAAAAGAGGTACGGATGAGGAGAGCTAATTGCCTATGTGTGCTTAAACATCTTAACGTTGTTTCCCTCAGGGGACAGGTAAAGTAAAGACGTGGCTCTTAAGGTTAACTGTATGTAGCATATGAATGTCGTATCTGGCATGATAAGTTTATTATATTAAGTGCTTCCTCATTTCTATTGATATTGAAATTTAATTTAATAGGGCATTATTGGTCAAATAACGACGTGTAGTGTATAGATAGTAATCATTTGAATAGGGTATCACCTGGGGATTTTTGTTTATCTTAGAAACGCTCATAATAATAGTGTTGCCCTCGTGTGGCAATTCTTTCATCAAGTAGATTTTGGTCGAATCACGCAGGCCGAATGATGTCTGACAGAGTCGAATAAGATGAAAGAGTAGGTCCTGGGAATGGCCCATGAGAAAATATTCCACCTAATAATGTATCATTGCTTGGTTCCCGGTAGCTATTTAGTGGTGTAGAATCTATAGGTACACCAAAGTTTCAAATGTTTTGATTTTTCAATTTCGTATCAAAATACACAAAGGTCCAAATAAGAAATATCACTCTACGACATCCTGTTTTAAACATCCCATCGTTTACACAGGAAGATTCTCAATCCTGTGGTTTGAAAGCTTGATTATTCAATAAAGGATCCATGTAGGATCTTCATTTGACATAGCATCAAACCTGGACTCATCCTTCTCTGTTAGAGTAAAATGTAATCAGCAATGTAAAGTAGGATAGATAGGGCACAAGTATGGGAGAATTTCGTCTTGGTGTCTTAGTTGATGTATATATCCTTCCACAACTTGTCCACACAAATATCTCTGAAAGCTACCGCAGCTTTGACTATGGTTTAACTCTTTTAATTCGTCTCAACTGCACTACAGAAATCACAATGGTATTTTTAATGCTCCATATTGTTTCCTTCATCTCCATTTAGAATTGTGGGGGCTGCAATGAATGTGTGGCCAATTTGTAGCAACACTAAGCCTACCAACCACACAAAGGCATGAGAATGATGAAATTGACTGTCCGCTCTTGTATTTTTGACCTACACTCCCTGCCAAATATCAAACGGATGCTGCTGTCCACCCTGGTGATCATCACTTTCGTGCTTACCGACTTGAAGTTGCTAATGAAGTTTTTTTGTCAACCCAGGGTAATTATAGTCAGTTGATGTATTTTAAACCTAGATATACTTAATAGTAGTATAATGTTGTATGTTCCACGTATGACTTAAATAGTAGTATAATGTAGTATGTTCTACGTATACAGTCCACGCACTAAGGTGAAGATAACCCAGGGGTGGAAATACCCACATAATAGTCAACCCAGGGTTAGGCAACCCCGGGTTGCTTAACCCTGGGTTGTCTTCCAATTAGATTCCTATATGTGGTACATACTATTACTAGTAGTGCAAAGCAGGTACTAATAATAATGTACTGAGTTGTTTTATAGCAGGTTGTACAATGTTCTTCCTTGGTGACCTTTACTTGCATAATTGACAACGTCAGGTTGTTAATGAAGTTCATTAGTCAACCCTGGGTAATCATAGTCAGTTGATTTAACAACTTGAAGTTATTAGTGAAGTTCTTTTGTCAAACAGCATATTGGGCTATATTTCATAGCAGGTTAGACTGTGTTCACCCTAAGTGATCTTCATTCACATAATTGACAATTTGAAGTTGTTATTGAATTTCATTGCCAACCTAGGGTAATTAACAACTTCAAGTTGGTAAGTACGGAGGTGAAGATCACCAGGGTGGACAGCAGCACCCGTTTGATATTTGGCATGGAGTGTGGGTCAAAAATACAATAGCGGACAGTCAACACAAGCTGAGTGTAATTTGTTGTCAATGTCATCATTCCTATGCCTTTGTGCGGTTGGTAGGCTTAGTGTTGCAATGAATGTTATTCAGAGAAATGATTCATCTAATATGATATTGACTATATGTGAACCCATAAATACTCTCAACTACGATTACCCTAGGTCGACCAGTAAATTCAAAAACAACTTCAAATTATCAATTATGTGAATGAAGATCACGTATAGACTAATCAATCTATGAAAATTCATGGGGGTACATGGACAAAATTGCAACACAAGATTTTTTGGTTGAAATTAACTGGTGATGACCTTTCGAACAACATATTCATAATGTAGGAAAATGTACGCTTGTCAAAGTTGGTTAGTTTGCATAAAACAAAATGGCTGCCAAAACAAGGGGTGACATTTCAAAATTGGTCAAATCTTGTTCAAAACCAGACGAACATGTTCCTCTTATCACAAGCAGAAAAAGTATACTTTTACCCATGTCCGAAATATGGTTCTGGAGTTATAGCCAAACATGTAAAAGGTCATATCAGAGGTCACGGATTTGGTCCTATGGGAGTCGAAAATTTAAAAAGTGTCCGATTTTGTTAGAACTGGTCCCAAATTGTTCCTCTTGCAAAAGTGTCTACACAAAGGGATATTTTCAAGTGTGTCAGGTGTCAAACTGTAGATACTTAAGTGCTAAAAATGATGCACTGTCATTCAAAACTTATACACGTAGAAAACATACATATCGAAAGTCTGAGGATAGAAAAGAAAATATACATGGCTTGCCTAATGGAAGATAAACATCGAGTAAGGTTATCAACAAGCTCTACTTATAAGAACACGTGTGTGCTATAATAGACTATCACTATCAATATCTCAATCGCTAACGTTCATTCCTTCATTAGTCCTCAATTTCATTTAGTAGTAACCATTCTATGGACGCCCGAACGTAGATGTCATGCTCTTGATTAAAGTTTTAAAGTGTAATAAATGGACAAATAATGATGTGTTATAGTGGATTTTGCTAATTTATGTAATATTACTGTTTCAATTAAGAAATAGGCTTAATAGGAGGTTTGTTAGGTGGGAGTAGGATACTAAGTATCTGGTTTAATGATACCTTCCAAGTCATTGTATTTCAACTTCCCCATCAGTAAATCGAGTAGAGATGGTAATGGACCTTTTTGAAACTAGTAATGGAGTGTTTTGCTTGTGCTTAATATATA
Source organism: Ophiothrix spiculata (assembly GCA_000969725.1). Taxonomy (NCBI): domain Eukaryota; kingdom Metazoa; phylum Echinodermata; class Ophiuroidea; order Amphilepidida; family Ophiotrichidae; genus Ophiothrix; species Ophiothrix spiculata. Next base: position 46,760 of record JXSR01S048925.1, read on the forward strand.
ATGCGTATGTCGCATTTTAGATGAATGTAGTTACTTTTCATTTTATTTGAAGGTTTTTTAAGTCGTTTAAATACGGCAAGCCATATGTCCTATATTGTCCGTCAACGTGAAACGTAGCGTCAGTGTGGTGTCCGTCAATGTGAACGTGCGGTCAGTGTGAATTTGCTTCCACACTGACGATACACAAGTCACACTGACGCTCGCCACTTTTCACACTGCTGAACGTTAACAATACAATCCACACTGACCAACATTATTAAATATCCACACTGGACGTGTATGCTGCTCGTAATTCACACTGACCGACCGATGTACTTGTACTCTCTGCAAAGCACTACCTGCTTCTTAACATGCATAATCAACCTCTAGCTAGCTATTAGTATGTGAACGTATTTCCCAACTGGGATTTTATTAATTATGATGCTGGCTTTACCTATATTATAAGCTAACTGCAAACCCCACTGAAAGAGCCTCCCTTCCTCTTATACAGCTCATCTAGACTCCTCTTCCTTTTCTTTCTTCCCTTTCCCTCTCTTTTCCCTTTTCTTCCAGGTTTTTGGTCCATACCAGCTACCAGCAATGAGCCAAGGTTTGCCAGGGGGGACTGGCACACCTGGTACGCCTCTGATTGGTTTATTTGGCACCCACGCCCCTCAGGCTACGCCTCTGAATTTGGTTTTAACACAAAGATGGTTTAATAAATTAATTCACAGCATGCCTAACTTATACATACTATGAATTAAGTTAAAATTGCAAAATACTCCGACAAAATCGGCTTAAAATTCCATCTTTGTGACTTCAAGATACAAGTAACATCTTAATAAGCAAAACATCATACTCATTTACCTAGTGAATGATATATTTAAACATTCCTTGAAGGTTTGGGTTTATTTTCAACTTTTAATATTGAAAACAGTGTCAAGAGTCCAACCATGCAGTATGAGACCCGTCTACTTGTTTTGTATCGCCATTGTGGTCTAAATTGACTTATAAGAATGATGTTAGTCAATGTAATTTAATATAATATAGGCGTGGTTAGGCCTACGTTGACCAGTGTGGACTCAATGCAATGGTCCACCGTCAGTAAACATGGTAAATATTTTGTGCCAATGCAGTGTTCGTCAGTATAAATTTGAGAGCCCATAGGAAATGAGAACGGTCAACAGTGTAACTTGCATGTATGCTGGTTGGTGTGAAGGAAAAGGTTGTCCGTCAACGTGATCTATGTGTGAGCAGTGTGGGATCTCTACATTGACGCGCGACATGCTACACTGAACACAAGTTTCACACTGACCATCAGCATGTTATGTGCGATGTTGAGCAGCAGTGTCGTTTCCCATAGACTTCCACGTAATTTTACACTGACGCTGCACAATAGGACATATGGCTTGCCGTATTTAAATCATCTTCTGCGACAACGCTGATGCATTTTCTTTTTCCTAGATGGACACCATCATTTTATATATGAACAATATCAAAATGCCAGTCAGTATAGCTGTATATTAAATTATCATGTAACTTGACTCGAGTGAAATTGTACAAATACAATGCACCGCGTGCTGAAGTTGGAGTTGCCCGCACCAGAGTGAGTTGGACAACTTCGACTTTAGCACAAGGTGAATTATTTTTGTACAATTTTTACGAGCGCCAAATAAAGAGCAGTTATTCGACAAGGATTAGAATATAATTGTAAAGAAATTAAACGGCATTATTATTTAAAAATGTGTTTGCTATTTAGATAAAACATAGAAAATACAACCATTTATCGTCTCATGTTAATCATTGTAATTTAGATTTACCTTTCTTTATGAAAATTACCATACAAGCGCAAGCATGTTACGCGTACGCGTACATGGAACAATTTCAACGCGGAGTGTATGAATTTATATTAATGGAATACAATTCAAGTTTAAGCCAAAATCTTACCTCAAATTAAAACTTTGCCTCGAATAATGTTAGATTAAATTACATTTTGGGTTTTTTTTCTCATAAAATATACATATACATACAACATATTAGCATTAAAATAACAACACAAATCAAAACTATGAAGGAAATGATCTGAAGGATCCATTCCTATACAACCAAAAGATACACACGTTGGCATTAAAAAAATGATATCACAACTACCAAACAAGATTAAAACAGGGACATGCTCACAAACTTACTTATAATCTAGAAAATTATTTTGCTTAGGTTTGTTTTGAAACTTCTTCACATTATTGCATTTTTTTTGTCAGGTAAAGCACCCAAAGGCCACAATCTGAGTCAGTCGCTGATGAAAAATGAAGGATCTCGTTTATAAATTCAAAGGTTTTCACTTCGGGTGTTGTGATAAAATGTTTAAAATTTCCATCATGTTCAAATCAGATGAACATTCATGAAAGTGTTGGTCTAACTTGAACTCTAATGACTCTCAGTGGAGTAGTCAGGTTTGGAATGTGGAAGAATTGGGCGGGTGACAAGCCAATGCATTGGGTAGCAAGCAAAGTGAGCGGAGCGTCCTTGCGTATGCGGGTCTAAGTGGCGTTTTTTGCCCCAAAAAATAAAATGAGTTCTTTTTGCAAAAAATGCATTGCCTACAAATCGAAGCAAAATTGACTTATGTTGGCATTGAATTTTACTGGTGATAAGTTGCTCTCTATTCTCTCAATATCGTTAAGGGGGACAAGAGGTGGCATACTTTCTCCACGGGGATGGTAACATGGTAACCCCCTGCCCTCTTAACCCTTCCTCTTGCGAACGCCACTGCGTGTATAGTAAACCATTTGATTCATATAAATGTAAAGTAATTCCTGTAGGAAAAAAAATTGGTCAATTTTTATTGTGATGAGTTTGATTTGGTTGGATTGGTAGGGAAAAATAAAAACAAATATTGTTACATGGGCGATCTATAGTATTGATGTAATTGGTGTGGTGAAAAACCGTCGGCTAGTGGTTTCACTATTTTAATGTGGTTATTCATAATTCCGAGAGTCGTGACAATCGTAAATATACATGTTGTAACAGAAAAAAAACTATACATTGTTATTTACGCTGAGAGAATAAAGTTACACCTTGTATCACATTGTCGTTTATTTATATCAAAAGCCAACTTCTTAAGCTATAAAATGCACTTTGTTTCATTCGAACTGATGGGCTACAAGCAGAGTTACGGCAATTATACGGACCATACCTTCCAACCACCTGGGCCAGTTTACCCGATTCATTTACTGGTAGCAAAATAATGGCACATAATGCCCAAAATCAGCCATACGATATTCAACAGGATAACGAGACTGATTTTAATGTTCCATCTAACAAAGGCATATAGCCCTAGCTCTTCATGATGACCTTGCCAGTAGACTGCTGTATTCCTAATGTTGGATGGGGTGCCAAAACAAAGTATCAAACAACATATCATCAAAATGACAGAGTCAACATGCAAGAACTTTAAGACTACCCAGAGATTTTTAAATACAAAATGTCAAATGAAACACTATCAGTTCTGAATTTGACTTACTTAAAATTCAACTTTTACCCATTGAGATAGGAAAATCATTTTTAATTTCCATATTTCTTTGAATATGAAACTGTGTGAACACAAAAACTTGCAAAGAAATTATTGTATTACACTCTTTGCTTGATATCAAGTCTTTGATGCAACTGTTCGGGCCTACAGCTGTTTATGCTTACTCTGGGATATGAGCAATATTTAAACCTATTATAGCATAACTTTTATCATAAAATATCATACAATTATTTAAGAATTATTCTTATTATATGAAAAAATAAAAATATTCTTGAACATGGGGTGTGCTTTTTGTCACTTCATTTCACTGCATTGTTAATCTTCAAAAAAAATGAAAAAAATGTTTTCGCTGAAATAATGGCAAAATCGGCCCAAGTTGTTTTCAGCGGTCTTTACTTAAATGGTCGTAACTTGACCCTGACCATTAAATGAGATAATTTAAGCTGCTTTCTGATAGCCAATTAAACAGCCTTTCATATGAGAGAAATTTTGTGAATTAAACATTTTCCTTTTCCTAATGGTATTGCTAATAAGAATGTATAGTTTGTTTCTGTTACAACCTGTAGAACACTAATAGATACAAATGTATGGTGAGACTG
>JXSR01S048925.1:70911-86557 GCA_000969725.1 Ophiothrix spiculata
TATCATGTCCGGTATCGCGTCATCATAAACTTATGTTGAAATTATCATGTCCGGAATCGCGTCATCATAAACTTATGTTAAAACTATCATGTCCGTTATCGCGTCATCTTGTCTTCTCGTCGTGTCCCTTCAGTGCTTCCGTAGTTATGAGTTATAGAGATGAAACTGAGCTCAAAACATGGCCTCAATTAGCCTACGTTCTACTTTGTATAACGTTATATGTGGACCAAAACATAGACATACAATGAAGAATGCTGCACACGTTGTACCCGATTAAGCGTAACACACATCAAGGACGATTCCTTTTGGTATGTTAGGATTTACCGACATTTAAGCAGCAGGGCCGTACGAAGGCATGTAAGCCAAAAGGGGCAAACACATTTACCGTCCCGAAATTCATGTTTCGTCCCGATGTATATAACATCAATTTGTTTGTAATGCGCGCGTACGCACACATTTTGCTATATTCAGGCAAAATCGATATAAAACGTTGATATTTGTGCTAAAATTGGCTTCTTTTGACTAAAAAATTGCGGGGCAATTATGTCGGGACAGTAAAAGTAGTAAAATATCGTCCCTATATTTTGATATTTGTCCCGCCAGCCTCCCGATTTTTCGAACCCCCCCCCCACCCCGCTTCGTACGGCTCTGTTAAGCAGGAATATTCTGTCCTTGTCAATTGGAGCAAATGATCACGCGAAGAAATGTTAACCAGCAACTATTGAGAAATAGTAATCAAATGAGATATGAAATATATGAGCATAAAATGTTATGGGTCTGGTTATAAATTTGTTATGGGCCTGGTTTATAAACAAAAATTACTGAATGGAGGATAGTGGTGCTTGGTTGCTAACAAATGGTGTCTTTTATTTATCAGGATACTCCAGGCATTTCCAAAGTTTCCTGTATAGAATGTTTTTCAAATGTACTCAAGTTAAAGCCGAAACAATGTTAAACACCGTAGACGCACTCAATAAAACCCTTTTCGCTGTTTTAACCTCCAAGGAAGTTATAGTTATACCATCTTTATGATATTTACATTTCTATTGGTCATCCTTAATATCCGTAAAATCAAATAAGCCCGGATATCCCTCCATCTGTATGATGTATATATCTCTTAAGTACCAGCCTTAATTTCCATTAAACCAAATAAACCCGGATGTCCAACTCTATCTATTGCTGGTCAACTGGTGGTTTTATTTTAATATATACCGAGTGAGTCAATAAAAGAACAATAATTGAAATGAGTGTTATATTTAAAAAACAAGATAAATACTAAAGAAATAACTTTTTGTTTTTAAGTAGATCATGAATTAACCTATAGATTGTTGAAAGAATGCGGATAATTGATAAAAGCATTCCACAGATATGCTTATTTTAAGTTGGTGGTGTAAAATAATATGTCCAACTTGCGAACATTTTGATCAACATTATTTTACAAGTCCTTTTTCTGGATGCCTTCAAGGATAGTGTAGAGTGCCAGATGGCATTGCATACCTTGAAGAGCCACACTTCCTTCGTTGACAAAGGCGAGGTTGTGTGGCAAGAGTTTGGGGGGGCTTTTTAGCCCATTATAAACCCATAGTTGTTGAAATTTGTTGCTTGAAGCTTAGAAGTGTTGGGGCGGTGACTGCATTTTCAGGTAGCTTGTTCCAGTCGTCCACCGCTCGATTGCTAAAAAGTGTTTTCTGATGTCTAGGTTGACTCTAATCTTGGAAAGTTTCATTGAATGTCATCTTGTTCTGCTGTCATGTTGCTTTCTGAACATATAGTCAGGATTGATAATGTCAATTTGGTATATAATTCTGTATGTTTCTATCAGATCCCATCTTCGCCTCCGGTCTTGTCAAGTTGAGGTTTGCAAGCTGTTCTTCATATGGCAGATGCTTCAGATTTGGAATCAACTTGGTCGCCCTATTCAAGTAAAGGTCTGATATAGCCACAATATATGGTAACAAGTTCTTCGGTATTGAAACCAAAATGCTTAAGAGTGCTAAGCATGTAAAGACGCCTATTAGCATTTTTGTACAAAGGATCAACCTGTGTATCCCTGGCACTTTAAAACATTTTGAAGCCGTACACCCAAAACCTTTGCAGTGGAAACAAAATTTAAAGGAGTAGTGCCCATTTTCAAATCAAGACGCGAAGGAGGAACTCTCATAAAGCAAACTTGGATAGGCTGACACTTCAACAGGTTTAGCTTCAGTTGGTTCTAAATCACACAATTTTAGAAAATCATCAAGATCTACCAGTAATTTACTCCCTGTAGAGCTTAAACAAGTTTCCGCAAACATTAGATCATCGACGTATTTTCAACAGGAAGAATAACAATTACATACAGCGTCATTTATGACAATCCCTGTGTCACTTTATTTAACTTACACGTGCCCATGGTTTGATATTTATATGTGTGGTCATGAACATGAAAAACACACGTCCGTAAAATCTGCCATTGAAATATGGTGGCAGCCTGTATAGCGAGTTATTCATGATGGAAACCCAAAGATAAACATATATACTTTATTAAGGGGCGGCTTCAAAACTCAACCGGCGGTTGTCTGCCGGTTCTTTGCGGTTGACTTATAATTGTTTGTTCCGGTTGAACCGCCAAGAACCGGCAAAAAACCGCAGGTTGAGTTTAAATGTCCAAACTGTATTAGAGTACAGTACAACATATTTTTATGTCTCGTCGTGGGAGAAATAATTGAATAGAGTTAACAGAAATAAAATTCTCCCTGTACTGCTGTGTCAGCGAAATATATAGATCTTTATGGCACTATATCATTAATAAATTTACCTATTTATTAATAAAATTTTATATGCAACTAGATATCATTTTTATGAAGTCCAAGAGTGAATATTGATATTGCAACCTCGTTTTACTCAACTAAAGTGGGACTGTCAATTTAATTTCATTGTAGTCAGAAAGGTGTCAGTAATAAAATATATTGAATGCTTGCCTATTGACTCGGAATACACGAGTATTAACCTGGCATATTAACCTTAAGCCGTCTAGTTGAAAGGAGTATTTGCAATACTTTCATATAAAACCTTCCTACGCAAAAGGCAGATGTGCTGCTATGATAAACGAATCTCTTTCATTCAATATAAGAGGTGATATTGGATAAAGCTAACAACTATTATACCTATCAATCCCTGCGGGTGTTTCAGATGCAACCCGTTTTGGACATCAATATTACCACCAAAAACCCCACTGACATTCAATGTCTTGATTGCATATCATGATATACATAGAAACAGCTATAACGGAAAGTCATCATAACGTACGTGAACCTATTGATTAGGAATCGGGTAAGCTTAGAAACTTTAGTCAGTCCTCATGAATGGCATTTTCATTATCTACAACGTCCTAGTCCTATCTAAGGCATTTGAATTTGCATTTAATTGTCTCTTCAAACAAACATCTCACAGGCTGTGCCAGCTCGCTTGTCCCTAACATTGGGTACCGGGAGTTTTATGACATTCAATGTCTTGATTGCATATACATAGAAACAGCTATAAATGAATGCACAATCGGAAATTCATCATAACGTGCGTGAACCTATTGATTAGGTAAGCTTAGAAACTTTAGTCAATCCTCTATAATTTTCATTTCAAACAATATGCTTGCTCAGTTGCCTTAATCAAAATCTCTTTTCTTGACGATATACCAATTTGATTTTAATTGACTCTTCAAACAATCGTCTCACAGGCTGTGCCAGCTCACTTGTCCCTAACATGGGGTACTGGAAGTTTTATGACAATATCCAATATTATTCATGCCTGATTCTTAATAATGTAAATTGTTTTGGATAAGATGTTGTTTCAAAAATAATAAATTGGCATATGTTCAAATTTTCTAATATGTAATGTAGATTTCTCATCATTTTTGGTCACATAGAGATTTATATTACGGTCAATGCAGTTGTCCGAGCTGTACTAGCTATACGTTGGACGTTGATTAATTTTTGGATAGAATCACAGTCGCAAGCAGAGACAATATTGCAAATGCTTATTAAACCAACAGTATCGTACACTCAAATGCACTTGGTTAAGTCAAATACTTTTCAAGCCAATGTCTGCTTCTATCGACCTTTAGGGCTTGTTCAAGCAATAAACTAAGGAAATGTAAAAGCAATTTAAAGTTTGTCCATGTGGTTAAATAATGTGATACCTACGATCGAATGCAAATCATTTTTAATCAATTAAAATGTCTTGTATGTGACCGTTCAACTCAAATGAGCCGTCAATGCAGTAAACTTCATTGTGTACTACAGGTGAAAACATGCAACCGTCGTAGTTTGACATAATTGTTTTTGACAGATTGAAAATCCTTACGCTAACTGTAAAAAAACAGCAACATTTCATTTTTAAGATAAGGATCAGTAATATGAAAAATACCATTATACGTATATTTTAAGGTCAATCAACAGAAAATATGAGCGTACTTACTGATCTTTGAACACGTTTTTGTCACTTGTACATTTTACTTCCTAGCTGAAGGTCAAACTTTAGGGGGGGGGGAGGTTTTTTTAATAAAAAAATGAGCAAAGATAGTCGGACGAAAACTATGATATTTTTAATGCGCGCGTAGCACGAAAAATAAAATCTCCATCTAATCGGCTAATTTCAGCTACAAATTGTTTAAACATCTTGAAATTTGCGCAAATTGCGACGCGCGCACAATTGTTTGATTTTTCACATTTAAATTATCAAAACAGTGAAAATTTCAATTTCCTTTTTTTCCTTTTATCTTGCATGAACACAAAAAGTTAGATTTCATCACTCATAAACTGATAGCCGTTGTTGAATTAAATTCAAGATCCCAAATTTTAATTCCACGTGTAACAGTATAGGAAAACACGCATGTCGTTTTATCCATTTCTTGCGGCATTTTTTTTTTTTGAGAAAATACACTTGAAAACGCTTTTAGAAAGTCACATTTCTTCATTTAAGGCAAGACTAAACAGATCAGGGTGATTTTCTACAGTGTTTACCCAATTTACCTGAAACTTGGCAGGGATGTATAAACAAGTGATATCTTGGATATTTTTTGATCACCTTGCGCGCACGTTTTCTCATAAAAGATAAAACGCATGAACACCAAACATGCTTTAAAATATTTATATTATTTACCTCTATAATTTGTCAGAGGGATTTTTCAATATGTTTGTTCATTCATGCGTAACGGTATGCATAATGTTAGTAATTTTCGCCTTTCGGGAAATTTAATGGGAAAATGAGTCGTTACCATGATTACGAATAATTCATTCAAATTTTGGTCTGACGAATTTCAGACACATGTATAAGCAACAACCATACCAAGTTTCGAGTCAATCGGATTTACCGTTACGGAGAAAACGTGCGCGCACCATTGTTATATGGCCGAAATGAACATTCCGAGAAAATAGCATTTTAAAAATACGTATAATTTTCATATGTTAATAAAATGCGTGCATTTGTATGGGAAATTTTTGAATTCCAACGATATCCTTGTAACTTTGACAAACCATAACTTTTGAACAACACATCGGATTGACTTTATTTAAAGTTCTTATGAAAGAAAAAAGTTTATATTTTTAGAATCCTAAGAAATCCCAAAATGTGCCTTTTACCCATATTTTCCCTATTTCATCAGTTTATTCCTGCCTTAAGGCTGTTTTTACTTAAATTATTTCTAATTCAAATCTGAGAGTATTTCTTTAATATTTACATTTTCTGAATTTGATGCTTCTAAAAGAATGCTTTTAAAAGATTACTCTTACAAAAAGTCCCAAAATAGCTATCCAATGCTTTTAACGCGAGTCATGAGACTAGAAAGCCCTTGTAGAGATAATGTGTTTACACTACTTCAATGTTTCAAATTATTGCTGGTAGCCTTTTAAACATACAAGATTCAACCCTTACTCATGAGTGTACATAACACTAAACTGACTAAAATCTTATTTTACGCTCCAGAATAATTTTGATTAGTGAATGCATTGCTTGTAAAATAATAAGATACAGGAATATACATTTTTCAGTCTAGCTATATGGTTTCAACAGATCGGATGGTGTTAAAACAAATGTGTTGAAGGTTGTTGTGTAAGCACTTAAAAACCCATGTTCAAGGACTCTTTCAGATAGAAATTGTACCTCAATCAATCGTAGGCTTGCATCAAAGCATCATTGAGGATATGACATGCACCATCCCTGAAAGTTTGAATCAACTTGCATTATCGAGTCTTAAAATACATTTCAGTAAGAACTAAAAAAGCCGGGTAGGATAATATTACTCACTCATAGAGCTACTTAGAGAATGAAGGCAAGATACAAATTTATGATGGTCCAATGTTTATAAACACACAATTGTGTACAGACCGTAATACGAGCTTTCCATTACATGCAGTAGTCACACAAAGTGTGAGTTTTCTTGGTTATCATGGTTAAGGCTAATATTGTTAAAATATCTGCAAATTCAGGTCTTGTGTTGCAAAACCCACCTTCTGAGATCAATCAATCCTTATAAAAACAATCCAGTTATTCCGATTTGATGAACATTTAAAACAAACCTTATTTATGATGATAACTAATGTTGTAAAACGTTGCACTCAATATCGTCAATTTTCGAGCTCAATAGCCCCTAAATAACGTTGCTTTTTATTAGTAGGTATACTACAGGTTTGTCCCAAAGTTTCCTACTTTGGGTCTTCGTCAAGTGTACTCAAGATATGGCCGCCACACTGTTAAAGCACCGCAGACGCGATAATTGAAAACTTTTTCGCCGCTTTTATCTCAAGAGAAGTCGTGGTTATACCATCTTTATGATGTTTTAGTCTCTGTGGGATGTGTCTTAATATCCGTTAAACTAAATAAGCCTGAATGTACCACTCTATCTACACATGGTCTACCAGTAGTATTTTCATTAAACTTTTTTAGCTTTAATAGTGCTTTGCATTTACTTCGTGGTTTGGTTTTGTATTTTTAATGAAATTAAGAACACTAAGATAGTAAATGCAATTAAATTAGTAATCTTATAGTGATGATGCCTTCTTGTTATACATGTACTTTAACTGTTTTGCACTATAATTCAACTTCAACACGGCGTTTTTCCGCATATCAATTTACTAAACTTGAAAATCAAAAATAAGGAACAATCCATCGGGCATTATCATATTGCTCTGAAGGGAGGGAATTGAATTTCGATCATCAAGGAGTTCCAACCACTCAACCTGATCTTGAGAAACAAGTTTGTGTTTGAAGGACTGTTTGAAGCGATGCAAATTACCTTATTAACACATTACAATTCAATGTCAGCTTGTGGTTATGCTACAATTATTACTGTAGGATTATTTATTTGTAATATAACACTACACGTACTTGCCTTTATACGTGAATCATTATCATGATTCTATAGCATTGATTTACAACCAAAGTTCAAGATCTTATCTAACAATTGCATTAATACATTCCCGATTCTTTAACTATCCTATTACAAAAATAGTTAGGATTCACATTGTATATTTTCAATAAAATTAAGAACACTGAGATAATAAGTGCTATTAAATTAGTAATCTGATAATGATGATGCCTTCTTGTTATACTTTAACTGTTTTGCACTATACTTCAACTTCAACACGGTGGTTTGTTTTTCTCTCATCTATAAAAAACCCTATTACAAAAGATGATCCTTATTAATTTTTCCGCATATCAAGTTACTATACTTGATAATCAAAAACAAGGAACAATTCGTCGGGCATTATCACATGGCTCTGAAGGGGAGGAATTGAATTTCGATCATCCAGAAATTCCAACTACTCAATCTGATCTTGAGAAACGAGTTTGTGTTTGAAGCATTGTTTGAAGCGATGCAAATTACCTTATTAACAAATTACAATTCAATGTCAGCTTGTGGTTATGCTACAATTATTACTGCAGGATTATTTATTTGTAATATAACACGTAATTGATTTTATACGTGAATCATTATCAAGCATTGATTTACAACAAAAGTTTAAAATCTTATCTAACAATGCAATATCCAGCAATCGCATTAATACATTCCCGATTCTGTAACTAACCTATTACAAATATATTGCATCGATTGTTTACAGGGTGTTGCATTTTAATTGAAACAAATAAGTAAGTAAAATAACTTTATACAGAAACAATCTATAACCCGTCATGCCAAAATGCATATCTTATTTCCATCTGTTGATCTAAATCTAATGTCTAAATGGTAATGAATCTGAGCTCAGAGAAGGTGGGTTTTTTAATCAAAACATATTTTAAGAAAAACTCAAAGATGTGAAAGTTGTTATAAATGAACCACAATATGGATTTCATAATCTGATTTTCCAAAAATAAATCGAAGGTTTTGGAACTTCAAGGAAACAGTAATGGCAAAGGTCTGGACAGTAAAAAGAAAGGGAACAAAACTCGCCTAAGGAATAATTCTGTTTGTTACATTTGCAGGGCAAATGTCATTTTAACTCATTTACCTGCAATATATTATATCAGGCAAGCGTTTTGTCCACTAGGAAAATAAACATGTTATTACAATGACATTCTTCTTTCACAACTTAAAATATCCTGTATGCTTTGCACAAACGAAGCAAGAGATCGAATGTTTCATATCAATACCACAGTTCAAAACATGGCACCAATTAACCTACGTCCCACTTTGAGGTGGACAAAAACAAAGACAAACGATTAAGAATGATGCACACATTATACCCGTATGTAAGGATTTATCGATATTGTAGCAGGATTATTCTTTGTATGTCCCAGTTAATTGGAGCCAATGATCACTTGATCAGGGAAAAAACGTTAACCGGCAACTATTGAGAAAAAGTAATCAAATGAGCTATGAAATATATGGGAATGAAGCTATTGTCAAGGGCCAGTTAATACCCCCGTCAATACAATTCTTGAAGTTTTTAAAATATTGTTATTTTTTGTTCATGAAAGACCAACAATGTGCACGCTGTTGTATAATGGAATGTGGGAATACTAATTGCATTTTAGTGAAACTCGATTAAGTAATTATACCTTTATAATGCATTTTTTAAAAGGTACCATATAAAAGTATAAGTGAATGGTTAGCTAAAATTGCTAATTTATTGGAAAAAAAGAAATAGTGTAAAATTTGTAATGAATTTTTATACCTTGTCTCCTGAGTAACCAGGGCGACAATAAGCGTAATATGTGATATATATCAAGTCATTCAAACCGGAGAAAATACGATGTAGGGAGTCAGGTGACTGCATATCTCTTTCTCTTGATAACAAATATCAAGCCCTACATCTGTACATGAAGACAGAAGAGAAGGGAGAAGACGGAGCAATGATATTGACCAGAATTCCCAAATAACGAGAAACAGACAACCGGTAAACTCTCGTGTTGTACATATTGGTGTATGACTTAGAGTAATCGAATTAGTCATTTCGTCTTGCAACGATCTTTATCACTACAGTTCAATGTAATTATTGCTTTGTTACTGCTTGGAATTATTGCTTTGTTAATGCTTTTACTAACTGTTAGAAAATATTATATTGGTTACTAAAATTAATTCTGGCCGAACATTCGATCTCTGCGATATAATCCGATCTGAGGTAATTTATGACATCATATTTACGTAACGCCTCGACCAATTTTCATGATCTTTGTATCAATTGAATATGGGGACCCTAGTATATATTAAAGTACCAAACAATATAACTTTGGGCGTGTTAATTATACAATTAGGAGGGGGTTGTAACCCTCCCATCAGGAAGACGTGTTACACAAATTGACTCAAGAAGACGAGGGTTAACAGAGGAACAAAATCTTTGAAACGATTAATATACTCAATTTGTGGCACTCTTGAATGTATTGCAACTGTTTATTTAATGTCTTCAACTTTATGTTGTTCCATAGACACGAAGCCAGTCGTTTCAAATACGACAGTTGTGTCTTAGAAAGTTTAATTTAGGAAACCTTTACAATAAAATGTTATCCAGAGGGCTCGTATGTTATATTGTTGATTAAATCTAATACTTCATGTTATAATAATATTGCTCGTTTTCAACATTGCATAAGCTACAAACGATGCAACAGAGTGGCGATGACAGCGAGACAACCATATCAAAAACGTAATTCCCGAAGCGACTGCAAATCTATCGTTAGCGTGAAATAAGCACAGGGCGCAAATACATTCAACACCTATAAGGCAATCATACACAGCCATGACAATCAACTAGATTAAATCCGAAAAAGCAATTATCCAGGGTACATCAGTCCATATTACACTGTTATGTTCTATGTTATAAGGCTTTTGGACACATGAAATCAATTTGACGCCAACTGCAATATAGGCATGAATAGAGGTAATTTGAATGTTGCATTACTTATCCTCCAAATTACTTATAGCAAAAAAAATTGACATTGGGTTTCAAAACGTGATCAAATGACAAATAAGTGCGGAAAGGATTTTATCGAAAACCAATATCATTGAAATTTACACAGTTTTATAAACAAAATTCTTATTACTTAGGTTTTAAGCATCAAAATCTGGCACTCTAAAGCCACGTATTTGAGATAGATATCCACTTTAAAAGTATCGCTCTATATATATCAAATGAATAGACATATTCTTAGATTGGCACAGGCACAAAACATTCAAATTGATATAAATTTTATGGAGTTGAGTTTGTTGGAAAGAGGATCTCATAACAAATAAAATGACATCAAAATCAGTAAATTTCGTCGCTCCTAAGTCAAGTTGTTGACAATTTTTGGTCGCTAGAATAGGGTATATTTTCTGATAATCCATTTAATAAGAAACCAAGATAAAGAATTTGGTGAAAGTATGACATAATGATAACTTGCCAGAATTTTCAATTTTTTTAATCAGAATTGTCTTAAACACCCTATCAAACACGTATGTAAAATTTGGTTAAGAAACTCTAACTGGAAATGGGTTAAATTAACGTTGGTGGTTAAAAATTGGCCATATTTGCCCATAAAGTGGCCAAATTCGCCCATTTTGGTGCTCATTTTGGAGCGAAATACGAATAGGCAATTCTGATTGCAGATTATAAAAAAAAAACCTGATTGATTAAAAAGAATTGATTGTTTCTATGTAAAACAGATTGAATTTTTCGTCAAATCTACTTTTAAGTTTGTCAGAACAAAATGTAAGGGTCAAAATTAACTGTTTTCCCAAAAATGCCTGTTTTTTGGTCAATTTTGGCCAAAAATGATGATTTCTGACCTACTCCCACACGTAGCCTAAATTGTTGTGAGGGGTAAAATTGATTTGAACTGAACCAGAAAGGTTAAACTTAGACTCGTTTGTTTTCTTTAAAAAACAAATGCATAGTTTTGAAGTTATAAACAAAAAAAGTAAAAAAATGGTATCTTAACAAATATTTTTGTCACAGTTTTACATAGGAGATAAATATCAAGTGAAAGTCATAGTGCTTGACTCAGATGTGGCTGCACCAATCTTACACAAGGGTGCATAGGACCAAATTTAGTAAAATCAAAATCATGAATAACACGTCGGAGATAGAGTGGATAGAAAATATGTAATTGCTTATTATCAATCAACACATTTATAAGGGACCAATACAAAACTAATAAGATACCATTCACCAAGTCTATCCACTTCTGTCGATCTTTAAGAGTATTCCAAAGCTAATAGAGTTGTATGCTTGTCCATATCTTGATTTCGTCCCTCTCAGTCATTCGGTGGCTGACTCGTTTTTGGTTTCCTTCATCAGATCCATAGAGAATTGTTTGCGCAAGACTTGAATAAGCGGTGCTCTTATTATGAAGATAAACCAGCAAAGGTTTAGAGAGGCAATAAAACAATCGAAATGGACAACTCTTGACAATGTTTTTGAAGTTTTCTGTCCATGGTAACCTAGCTAATTCAAAGATTGCATAAATCTACTAAGTCATATCTAAAAGCCTGAATAAGTATGATGCCATCCCTACAAGCTATCCCTTATAATAGCACAAGGTGTCAGGAAAAATGTTAGTAGTAACTGCCATCTAGTTAAGGAACATAACATTATGATTTTCCCTTTTGCACCGTCATGTCATATCACCACCCATCGATTTTATCATCAAAGGGTCGAGCAATAAAAAAACTGATGTAACGTCTAGTAATAAGCATCGAGAATAATCTAGCAGCGCATCCTAGATTTTAAGACATAAGCGATATGGAAATTCCAGATGTCTTTTGATCTCGTGACATTCTGAAATTTTGGAGGCGGACTTAATTAAATCTACAGAAACTCATCATTTCAAAAGTTCTATCGTGAAGCAATCTGACAATATTGTTACCAATTCATGAGTAAGTAATTTCCCGTAGGTTTTTCTAAGATGAGTTTTTATTTCCCCTCATAACAACAAATATGAAAAGAGAATTATATTGGTATGCATTTGGGCGACATTAAATCATTTATTATCAAGAAAAAAAAGTAGCATGGAAATGAACATAGTTAATGGGTTCATTATACGATAAAAATCCAAAATACAACCGCATAGGATTCCCGACTTTACTCTAAAGAAGTACCATGATGGTAACACCTCTTAATCTGTGCGCATTAAATAAGCTGCATACACATGTATCTCGATTTAATGAAACCTTATTGTTATTGATATTAAGAAATCACTAATTTCCTCTTCCAATCAATCCAATCTCACTTGGATAAGATATCAAGGTTGACGATGCTCAGTTTAACTATGACGCATAATGACATAAAGATAAATTAAGTGCATTTTAATATTATCTGCACTGATAAGTATAGAGTACATTTAATAAATACCTGGCGTTATTGTAATACGTTGCACTTTTCTTTATAGCAAAGTAATAAAGTGCGATGGTATTAACATAGTCTGATATAATACTCATTGATGCTTTGATACTGAGTTGAAGTTTATTGCCTTAAGCCTTCTTTGAAAGTCAGTACAGTATTTGACAGAATGCTATAACAGCTTTTTTAGTCGACCCATTAATAATCCTATAGCTGAAATTGAATAGGAGATCCGGTCAATCATATGATTAGGTATGATTATTAGATTTTTGAATATGGAAAAAATACCCTTAAAGCTGCCAAATGTTTCATAACTTAAATTTAGTGTCACCATTTTATATTAACGCTTGAAATTTAATTAAATTCAGATATTGTTGAGAAGAAGTAAAATTTTGTTTCATGATGAATTGTGATTGCAATCCAATGAGTTCTTTGAACGTAGCACTAATATACATTGGTCTATATGAGTAGACAATTTGCACATGGTAGTTTATTAAAATTATCAAGAACAAGAAAGAAAAATATAAGACTGCAATATATTGGTTTCTATATTATCTTTTTCATCGACTGTGAATCATTTTTTGATGATCAAAACGTTATGTACGATGAGTAATCATCTTATTACGAATCGGCTCTATTGTTGGACGGAAAAATCATCAACTGTCTGTTTGATGTACACAGGAAACATTCTAGATTTTCAAAAACTGATTTTAAAAAACATTATGGGGCCCTGCTGAAGATAAGGAAGATAAGCTTCCTTTAGCTTACTTGGTACCAAGTTGGGTTTCCCCGATGAAAGCCTAAACAAGGTGATATTTTTTTAAGATATAGTTTCAAGTTATCCCGTGACTTAGGCGATCGTGAGGATAGAATGGAGCAGCTAGAGTGCACTTCTGCCGATCTTTAGTGATATCCGGAAGCTGATAGAATAGTATGATTTTCCAAAAAACAAGGGTTAGTCAAAAGGTAGTTGAACGAGATTCATGACTGTAAAACGTCTGGTAAATGTGCAGAGTCTTCTGCATGCTGTAACAAAAACAAAAATAACTTGACTTAGACCTTTCTCTGAAGAGACAGGAACCCTGCAAATTGTCCTTTTTCTTATTTTTTGTCGTACGACTTCAGCATGCATAAATCATATAATTTTGTCAAAGATATTCTAATTAAAGTTCGGACGACGGGGTCACAATTGACACTTTTGACCGCTGGTCCAAGATGAATAATTTGACCCCATAATCTTTGATTTCGGACAAAATTAAAAATTTGACGCCTCTTTTGACCTTTGACCCCCGAGAAATGTTTGACCATTGACACTTTTTATCAAAAGTCCAAGATGAACAATTTGATACCTTAACCTTTTAAATCGGATAAACTTGAGATTTGACCTTTCTTTTAAACTTTGATCAAAAGGGAAAGGTCGGGCGACGGGGTCACAATTTATTCTTTTGATCCTTTGACATCAGACAAAGTTAACAATTTGACCTTTTTTCTGACCTTTGGGCCCTAGGGAAAGGTCCGACTACAGGGTCACAGTTGACACTTTTGATCAAGACGAACAATTTGACACCTTAAACGTTGAAAATTTGACCTTTCAATTGACCTTTATTTTGACCGTTGACCCCCAAGGAATGGTCAGACGACGGGGTCAACATGGACCCTTTTGATTGCTGATCCAAGACAAACAATTTGATACCTCAAACGTCGAAATCGGACAAGTTGAAAATTTGACGTTTTTTGTTTGACCTCTGTGACCCCAGCTATTTTGTTCATCCAAAAACTTTTGTGGACAATGTCAATACGTTTCATGTCCCCAAATTTCACGACCATACCTTGTAACGTAGTCGAGTTGAAACTTTTTTTCGTGAGAGTCAAGTTTTTGACCCCGAGACTTCTACGTGACTTTTGAGGGATCAGGGGGTCACGTGACATAAATGGGAGGTAATTCTGGTCCCTTCACCCAAGTTTGATACAATATTGGATAGATTGAGCCCATATTTATTGGTCGAGCTATAAGTTTCAAATTTTGTTTTTAAACTCATAGCAAGACAAAAAAAAGGGTAAATGTCTTCAGGCATTTCTAGTCATTAATTTTAATTTCCCAGAGATAACTATAAACATTTGAATTCTTGACTTATTGGTGTATAATCGATAAGCTGTGTATTATTGATGATATGCTTGTGTCTATTGTAGATAAATGTATAGCCAGATATTATATATAAGATGATTATTTGCTAAAACTCTTATTAAATGTGTCAGAAGGCTAATTCCTCGTTCGCATTATATAGCTTGTTCCTCGTTCGCATTATATAGCTTGTACCAATACAGGTCACGTTATAAATATTGACGTTTTAATTATGTAATTTGTGCTTTTTATTAGATATTTCAAGAAGCAATATTGCTTCTTAATAAAGACTACTTTACTGGATGTCATTTTCACTTGTCCATGGTTATTACCTTTTTGAATGTACGTAAGAGGAATAGCTGTCATCTGATCACTAATATTGTATATGAATCTTGTCGTCTAAGAATTTATCGATATTTAAGATGTGATGTTCCCGGAACAATATTAACTTTATCTTCATGTGGTATTTCAAAAGCTGTTTATTGGGAAAGGAAAATATTTTTACAAGACGACGCAGTGGAGTAACAGGTCATTTTGAAAGAACGGCAAGGTACAAATCAATTTTGTAGGGGGGGGGGCGGGAAGTTCTTGGTCAGACACAAAAAGTACATTCAAAAAATGTAGGAAATAACCCAAATTTTGCTTATATGAATCTTGTCGTCTAAGAATTTATCAATATTTAAGATGTGATGTTCCCGGAACAATATTAACTTTATCTTCATGTGGTATTTCAAAAACT
>JXSR01S048933.1:0-23317 GCA_000969725.1 Ophiothrix spiculata
TATGTATGTTTCACTAGTAAAAGATGAAATAAGCAATTGAGAATTAGGCATGCATACCAAATGCAGAAAACACTTTCTTTTTCTGTTTTAAGCTGCAAACTATTATATGATCAATTCAATTATTTCATTTCCATAACATTTATATAAAAATCAAGCAAGCAGTTAAGTAAAATAAGTAAAAAAAACAACTTAAAGCAAATAACTAACCTCCTGGACCTGATGCTCCATTCTTTTATACGCATCAATCATTCGACTTAATTGCATATCTAAAGTTGAAACTTTGACACGATAATCACAGAAAGGTCTGAAAATATAAGACACACAAATTGTTAATTTATAAATGCACAAATGGATGGCTATAGTGTTAATTAGATATGATAGGTTGGCGCCAAACTTTTTCTTAAACAAACAAGGAGCAGGAACCAGAATTCTGTAAAAAGCGGTTCCTGGTCCTTAAAATTTTCAGAGAACCAGGAACCATTTTAAGGTGTTTGGTCCACGCGTACCAGTACGCGCTAGTTTCCGAGTGGGTAAGTGCCGCAATACGGATGCGCATATACTCTGAGTAGTGTTTTGAAGCTAAAAATTGCCATATTATGATATTTTTCTTGAAAACTAAGTCGGTGACCCCCAATTTTTATTTTTTTATTTGAAAGAACATATACTTGTGCGCAACTTTTGTGAAAAAATTAACAAAAATGCTCGGGCAGATTTTTTGAATCAACACTAAATAATTTCACTTTTGCCACATTTCCCATAGACCTATGTACTAATTTATCCCCCAAAACCTCCAAAAATGCTGTTTTTAAACCAACTCTCATGCAAAAACGAGTCCGGTGACCCCCAATTTTATTACAAAAATCAGTTCTACATCGATAAAATATCATTTATGCCAATTTTTACTAAAATTCTTCAGGCGGATCTCTCATGGACCAAACACCTTGAGAACCAGGAGCTATTTCCAAAATTATATTTATAGTAAGCTTGCATTTGGAGCGGGATATCCTGACTTGCGCTTTTTCTTGCTTTTGTTTATATATTTTGGAAACATTTTGATCCCGATTTAGGTTTGGAAATCAGGAATTCAACAAGAAAAGGAGAACTTGTTTGATTTTCGGCTGATAAATATGCATTATTTTTCCAAAAATGTCTGTTTGCAATCATTTTCTTCCCAAATTTTGACTCATATTAAAGACAAAAAATTGTATATGGCAAAACCAAGGCGCTGCAGTAGGGAAAATAGCGGCGCCTGGGTCTCATTTTTTCTGTCCCTCTATATTGAGAACATGGATGTCAGTGGTCAGCAATAATTTTGCAGGGAAATGATTGAAAATTGACTCTCGCATAACAAATCCTGTTGGGGTAAATTACAGGAAATGACTTGAAAATCATTCAAATTGTAGGAATTCCTGTAATTACAGGAAAACTGGCATCCCTGTGAGAAATCTTGAGATGGAGTTTTCATTCTAAATATTACAAATACAACAAATTTATAGAGCGCTATCCCTCTCTGATTTGTAATTCCACAGTCTCGCTGACCACTAGGCCCAAGTAAGCTCTATTTCACGCCAAGCATAATTTTCAGTTTCTTCAAACCAGTACTCACCTATACCAGCCACTAAGCTCTTTATGGAGTGCTTTCCATCTGTCCTCACAATGTCCCTGACATAAAGACATAGCTTGGCCACTCTTCAAACCAAGTTTCTCTCTGAAAATGAACACAACATAAGGCACATTCGATTATAATTGAATATGCCATTACAAGAAAACCCCAACTCCAACAAAACTGTTTTTGAGTAATACAGAAAAAACTGAATATCTTTTTCTAGTAGTTGCTCAAGCAATTAACAAATTTCCTAAGAAACTTCAGTAACCAAAGCATTTGACAGCATATGTGTTTACATTATTTGTGTTTCCATGGCAACAATAGGGGAGGTTTTAATCAAATGAGTTGGGGTTTTCTTGTAATGACATAATAAAGTATGTATGTTTCACTAGTAAAAGATGAAATAAGCAATTGAGAATGTAGTCAAAATTAGAAAAAATTAGCATTTTAGTGGAACCAAAGATTTCTAAAAGCTTATGTCACCCATTACATGTTCCTTGGCTTAAACTTTTGTATCGCTGATTTTGACATTTCACTGGTATGGTAATAAATCATCCAATATTTATCCCACCCACTACTATGTGATCTACTTTGAGGGTTGTGAAGGACACAATGATAGCCTCAAGGCATATTCATGTCCTTCAAGGCATTGAAAAATGGTAACTTAGTGGGTTTTGGACTAAATATTGGATGATTTATTACTGCTGAAATGTCCAAATCAATGGTACAAAAGTTTAAGGCAAGTAACGTGTTATGATATACTTGATATAGGGTGCTTTGGAGTTGTAAATTTGAAGTTCCAAGTTCAGGAAGCTTATCATTGGGGAAACCGGAAGACACCATGTACCCAAGTTGCAAACTGGATCACCATTGAGTGATGTAACACCCTGTACTGTGCTACTTTATCTGTACCATTAAAAAAGTTTGTCTCTGATGGAAGAATTATACCTTAGGTCTACCATTTGGAGCAAGTGGCACTACAATGTTCCTGTAATAAAAACCCCAACTCCACAGATTTTTTATGTTTTTTGCCTATATAAGTCCTTGATCTTATAGGCCCGTATTCACAAAAGCTATTCCTGGAATAACTTTATTCCTGGATTTCTCATTCTTGGGTTAGAGATAGCCCACAGTCCTGAACTAAATTGAATTTTACAAAGCCTGGAATAACTAATTCATGGAAGGAATTTATTCTTCGTTTGCGAATACCAAATGATGACATTAATTAATTGAAAATAAAGTTATTCCTGGATATAATCTTTTATAGCAGAGGAAGCTTTTGGTGAACATAACTCAGTTTGACCAAAATGGTGGAGTTGGGCTGTTCTTGTACTGGTGTATTCATTTAGATCAGACAAGGTATAAACACACCAATGATCTTGTAAAACATTACATTGTTAAAGTTTTAAAGAATATTGTTTCATTTTCGATAGAGTTTAAATTTCATAGATAAATATTTCCAATTACATAAGTTGGAGAAAACACGTATAGTATACATAGAATTACCAATCGGCATGATTATTTGCATGCATTAAATGATTAGATGTTATGTTCTATTCAAAACTGTCCAGTTGAAAAGCTTACATATTGGGGTGTATGAAGTGTTGTATGCTTATGGAAATGTGCCAAATGCACACAGATCCCCTGATCCTTGGCTGAACAGTATCACTTATTTACATTGATGATCAAAAAGTGTCTGGATGACTTTTAGTTCATCTCATGTAAATAGTGCATCCCTTCCAAAACACAAACTTTAGTGAATTTCTGAGGCAAGGAGCCACCAAATTTAATAAGATGCTGGTAATAACCTTTGATTACTATAATCCGATTGTAGATTTTAATATAGTGTTCATATGGATATTGCCTTTTAGACCTGTATCCACAAAGAGTGCGAGGACGCCGCCATCTGGACGTCATTGGATCACTGAAATTTCTGATAAAGTACACTGACCAAGTGTACAAAACAGTCAAACAATAAATCAACCTTTTGGTTTTGTCAAAGGAATCTTTATAATTAGACCTTTGTGGTCTTTCCTCATGAAATATTGTTCACTTTATCAATAAATGCATAAAAATATATCCCTCTATGTATGGACCTATTTTTGTCAGATATTAAAATATTTCTTATATATTTCTTACAATTGTTTTTTGCAAGTTCTGATCCAAAGTAGCCTAATAATACTGTATGCCTGGTACTTACTTATCCATCTTGTGAATCTGTTCCTCGTTGTAGGACAACGACTTGGCTTGTTTGTCTTTCTTGAACTGAGAATAGATCTTCCGCACTTCATCTTTTAATACCCCAAATTTGCCAAGGCTAAGGAAACAGAAATTAAATCAAACAAAGTTATGACTTTGACTGGAAATATGAATGGGGCACTAATAAAATGTCAGTGTGTAATACCATCACTCTCATTCTAATAAAACCTGGGGCAGCTCTTGGAATTTGCATGCCACTAGTTTTCACTCCTTTTCTAAAAAACCTGTTTTAAGTGACTCTTGGAATGGAATGGGTTACCTTCTTACATCTTTCAAGCAATTCATGAATAAAATTTCATTCAAAAGAGCTGTGAAAAAAAAACCTGGCTTCAACTGCCATGACTCAACAGTCTGCTGCATTTGTACATCTTGTTTCCAATGGTGTCCCTTTTGTGCATGTTCATGTTTGTCTCATTCCCAGGCACTTTGTTGTTCTTTTTGTAGGACCCCATTGGAAATAAGTTGGCAATTCTGGTGGACTTAATTGGCTATCCTAGCATTTGACAGTTTTTGTTAACTGCTTGATTTGTATATTTTTGTATAAACAATAACTTATGATGTATAATTAGAGTGATCTATTTACTGTTTCTTTGTCATGTGCCAAATAAATATGAATGAATGAATGAATAAATGAGTGAATGAATGAACGAACGAATGAATGAACGAATGAACGAATGAATGCCTGGTAAATGTATATGGTAATTTGTCTTCCTTGTGAAAACAGGAAAGTCAGTCATTTGCAGAGCCTAATTATACATTTGACATAGTATAAGAATACGATCACTGTATACCAGTCTCTACATGCTTCAGATCCAATGAATTCTAATAATGTTCTCTTTTTAAGTAATTGTTCTGTGAGGTTATTTGCATATTTGTTGCATATTGGCTTGTCTGACCCAAGATTTTTCCAACTGCCACTCCAATTAATTCCTAATACTTTCTTCAACTTGTCTTTAGTTATTTTGCCATAGATTTACCTAGCAAGGTGCAAAATTCAACAGTTATGATGCTCTGTCTCATAGAATACTCATTGAAGTATATTCCAGTTACAGTGGAACCTCATTAATACAAAATCACTGAGGCCAAAGATTTTATTTTGTGTTATCAGGATTTTCTGCTATCTAACTAAATAAACATAGGAGATCGATACAAGGGACCAAACACCAATTTTGTGTTATCAGGGTTTTTGTGCTGACAGATTTTGTGTTTACGAGGTTCCACTGTATTAACTTACCATTTTTCACAAACTTTCATATCAAATGTACACATAATATCCTCCCATGATTTAGTTAGCGTATCTTCCTTCACAACATCGCCAATTAAACTATTTAAATTGCCATCAGCAAGTAAATATTGAGTCATTAAATCGGCCGATCTTCTCTTATATGAGTTAGTCTCATCCCAAACTTTTTGTATGCTAGTACACAACGCTTGTACAGGTTCATCTCCATGTATCGACATGGTATGAACCAAGTCTATGGGGATGCTACGAGCCATGCCTTCCAGATGGTGCTGGACACCAACGACACTGGCTTTCAGTTCGTATACATGTTGTTTTAGCTGTTTCAGCTGGTCTTTCAACACATAACTGAAAAGAAAGCAGAAATCATTCACAACTATTATTAGAAAATTTGAGGCAAAGTATAATAAACCAGCTTAAAGTGGGAGTAAAACAAGTTATACAAATTAAAATCAGGAAATATATATAATTCATGATGCCTGGCGAGTGTATAGATTGACACATATGAAAATGAAGTGTTGCCATAAAAATTTGACACCTTTTTGGTTAGAAGAAATTGAAGGAACACGGACAGCAGATTTTGTGTTTAAAAGATCTAAAATCACTGATTTGAAACAAAAAGGGATATATTTTTCAAAACAGAATATACTGATTTTCAACAAGAAAAAAAAAGCGTTTTTCAAAATTGAAGAAGATAATCTAACTTTAGGGGGTAAAACTTTGAACAAAACTGTGCTAAATCCTTGTTTAATTCATCATTTTTAAAGGTGTAGGATCCTAACTTAGCATGTATGTAATTTACTTTTAACTGATTGATCTTGAACTCTGAAATATATATTGATATATTGTGATATTTCAACTTCAGCTTACTTCTTGTTTTCTCTTGAGAGGCAAAAGAAAGTATGCAACCGCAACCCTTGGGATGAGGGTGTTATGAAAATACAAAAGAAAAAGAAAATAGGTATACCAATTAATTTTACATTTTACGCTATATCTCTCGAACTATGAAGAATTTGGAGGTGAAATTTTGGATATAGAATCAGAAAAATATGGGCTTTCATATGACATGAAAAATACTACTTCCGGTTGAGCCCAGGGAGATGAGAATGTGATCGGAACCTACACCTTAAAGGAAAGCTAAAATTTGTTTAGGGGGTATTTTTAAAATGATTTGTTCATGCATTTGTACATTAATATACTTAAGTGCCCCCCCCCCCTTTCCCGGGCCACTCACAAACATAGAGTGATGGGTCTTCAGTGTGTAGGATTTCTGAATGTTTAAAAAGTTGGGTTAATTATTAAACATTGCAAATGCTGGTGATGACACTTGTTTCAAGATTCTACAAAGTAAAAATATATTTTACCCGAAAAAAACCCCCCTAGGCTTTCAAAAAATATTTGGACAAAGACGTATAATACCATTTGGTAAAAATAACCAAAACCTAACATCACCATTATGATCAGAATGCAAATCCATTTCCAGAATTGTACACTTTTAGTTGCTGAATTAGATAACAAAAATTTCCAAAAATGTGGCTTGTCCAATATTTTTCATTGAGAAAAAACAAACAAACAAACCCTATTGTAGCCGTTCAGTGAATTTGAAGTTTGTGAATTCCCTAAATGATGCACACACCTTCTTTTGATGGTATGACCTTATTTTTGGAATAGCCAAACTAACATCCTGAAACCTAACTCTACTTCCTGTATAGGTATTTACCTCAAGGATTTGTTAAGGTTCTGGGTTAAACTTCATATGATTGGAATTTGAACTTGAGGGATTTCTAAAACCACATAGGTTACCATTAATCAGCCAAAAAACATCTAAATAAAGGAAACAAAAATAAAAATATTGTGTAAAATCATTTCCTTGGAAGGAAGAAGGTGTGGCTATATAACATATAGGACCATCCAAGTATCAACATTTCCAGGGGGGACAGTCAAATAGGAAATGGGTAAGGATAAGGCCTGTGCTCCAACAGGCTGGGGCATTAGGTTAGAGCACAGGCTCAAAAAATGAGGGGTCATTGGGTGAGAGCATGAATTTTGGCATTCGGTGAGAGAAAAATACAAACATTTCAGTGCTCATTGGTCAAAAAATGAGGGGTCAGCATGATTTTTGGCATTCGGTGAGCAAAATTTGGCCTTTCGGTGAGAGAAAAATATAAACAAATTATGGGGTCTTTGGGTGACAGGGACGCTGAAAAGGGGGTGTTTCGAGCCTTATATACGCGTCGCTTCCAGAATGGGACTGCCCCCCCCCCAGTACCTGGAAGATATTTCAATCAAGGGTTATAATATGTTCTCATTGTGTTGTCTTCCTTGACCCAATAACCATGCTTGGGTTATTCATACTTTTCTAAAACCAAGGAATCCAAACAAACACCGATTTTGTCAAATTTCTCTAGAAAATGGAAAATATTTTGGACATTTTGGGCTCATTTTTTAGTACAATCAACAAATGGACAATAAATATCTGTCGGTATAAAATATAGATTCCTCTGCAAATTTGCAACATATTTCCTCATAGAACATTGATCCTTAGCAAGACTTAGGCTACATGAATACCCCCTAAAGTACAAAAACTCTTTTTTCATTGATATTCTTTTACTTAGAGCAATAAAATAAGGTGTTAAAATGAAGTGCCTCCTATTACCCATGACTTTTGATGATATTTTTAGCTCATTTTGTTTTTGGTAGATATTAATACTCTCCAAATCAGGGGGGTCGGATGTGACATCATCAGAATTTGAAACTTCCATTCAAAAAACTTACAATTTTAACTAAAGCTCCAAAATTTCAATTTATGCCCTTTCTTAATAAAAATATGCAGATTTCAAAACCGTTGGGGTTGGGACTTCAACCCTAGAAAACTAAAAAGATATTGTGATTATTTAAAAAAACTACTTTCTTTTTATTTATGCATTGAAATATACGGGCACTACTGCGGATGAATACCTCATAAAATCTAGAGTAAATAGGCAATTTATTGTGCGTCCTGCATCGTCTGTTCCAAATGATTTGGCTTAAATGTGCTTACTTTTTTCTGTTAGGCCAAAAAAAAAAATTGTTATATTGCCCTCAGCGACCGACCCTTTTCAAAAATTTAAAAAAAAATATTAGGGTCGGGAAAGCACCCAATTTTGCTCAGATTGGGTGTTTTTTGAGAAAATATTGGAAAATGCACCCAAATTTGGTACTTTAGGTGCTTTTATAAAAAAAATTATTAAAAAAAAAATATTTTCTGACCGACCGACTCAATTTTTCAGAAATCCCACTTGAGGGCAACACAACAATTAATTTTTTGTGGCCTTATGGCCATTTGTTGAATTAAATTTGGGATCCCAATTTGTGCTTATTTCCATTTTTCTGTGGCAAAACAAGTTTTTAACAAAATACACTTGAAAACGCTTTTAAATAGTAATATTTTGTTATTTAAGCCTGTTTTTACTCGAAACCATTTCTGGTAAAATGTAACTAATTAAAAATGACTATTTACATTTTGGAATCACTGTGCCATTGAATCCAGGATGTAATGACCTAATCTTGATCAGGACAAGATGATAAACTAATCAATTGAAGAAAGGTTAAACAGATTTCTCTTTATGCCAAGTTCAAATGAATCCAGGATATTGTGCAAACACTAAACAACCCTAATCTGAATAACAAAAGAAGTAGATAAAAGGTTAAGGAGGCAAGCCATAATGTAGTTTGTTATTATTGTGATGATCTACGTGCAGCATTAGGTAACACAAGTTTCATATTCTATGTTAATAGTTTCAATATTGTTATTATTCAAGGAAACAACTCCAGGATATACACAACAAAATCTCGTAAATGACAAGGTAGTAGATAAAAGGTCCTAGAGTTAAGTCATGACTCCTCATTTTAAGTTATATCCAGTTATATGCATTGTTGAAATTGTTTATTTAGAAATCCAAAACAGACTGTTTCCACTGATTCATTTTTCCTTAACTTCAGTGTGGTATCAAATATCAGCAGTTCTAGAGGATGTGGATTAAGTTCACAGAAAAAATAAATGAAAATGCAGTTTTTGAAGTTAATGCTACAAATCAGATCTTTGAAATATTGTATTTTTGTAGTTCATTTTAGCAGAATAAATCCAATGGATTTGAAGATATTTGATTAATCCTTTTATAATAATTGATTTGGATATATAAAGGGGGTGTCTCTCTTTGGAAAATTAAACACATTTAGAAAATGAAAGTAAATGGAATTAGAAACACTGCTTAATGGCAATAAAATAATTGGTAAATTAGACACACTACTTACAGTGACACAAAGAATGAAAGTTGTTTGAAAATCTGACAATAGGTGACATTTTTTTTTATTTACACTGATCTTGATATCTTTTTTCACTCTAAGCAATTGTTTCAAAAGGTTGAATTGAAAATTTAGCACTGAATCACAGCTAGTCCCTCTAAACAAAAGTCTTACCTCATTGAGTTTTGAAAATAGATTGATTAGTGCATATATACTTTAAATCTAAATCTTTAAACTACATTTTAAAACCTAATAGTAATCAATCATTTTGGGCCTTATGACTGGTAATATACATGCAAAGTGCCTATAGACTTGAATGTAAAATATAGTACTGTTATAGAACAAATGTAAATCCTTAATGCTTTGATGGATTATACTTCAGTGTATTCCAAAGAAAACCACAGAGCATTTTTTAATTGATGATTGCCATGGCAATTGCCAAAGCTAATGACAAATCAGTAGGATATGAAAAGTATAATACATCCAGAAAAAAAGCTCTGTGGATTTTGTAGAACATGTATTCAAGATTATCGGAAGATACATTCATTCTATGAAGCAGATTATACACAAATTTAACATTCTGAGAAAAAGTTAAAGGGCCTACAAAATAGGATAATAATCCTGTTACAAGTCTTTGTGGGACATCCCATTTCAAAAAACGGGGCTGGAAAAAAGAACACGATACAAATAGCATCATTAATGATGATATAGATTTATCAGAATGATCAGTCAGTAAAAGAGAAGAGATCAACGTCGGCCAATGAACCTCTGCGTCCACTTTTGTTCATAATTTTTGTTAATTCACTTCCAAGTTCTGTTAATTGTAAATGTGTAATGTATGCTGATGACACATCACTTTTAGTCAGTTCAAATGATTTTTCAACTTTACAAACTGAAAGTAATAGGAATATTGACATGGTTTCAGGGTGGTTTAAAAGTAATAAATTAACATTAAATATAAAGAAGATAAAATTAATGATATTTGGTACTAAACACGCATTAAAGAAATTTCAAAATATTTCATTGAATTATGAAAATGAAAACATTGAAATTGTAGATAAGTTTAAGTATCTTGGTGTAATTCTTGATCCACAATTGTCATGGGATCAACATGTTAACCATTTATCTTCAAATATATCTAAGCGTATTGGTGTTATTCGTAGAATTAAGAAATATTTCCTTGTAAAACTTCCAAACTTCTTGCTAAAGCAATGGTATTTCCTCATTTTGACTACTGCAGTCCTGTATGGTCTAACTTTTCTATTACCAATCACAATAGCCTTCAAATCCTGCATAACAAGCTTGCTCGTATACTTCTTCATGCAGATATCAGGACTTCAATAGATAAAATGATGAACGACCTTAGCTGGGATAGACTTGATGAGCGCTGGAATCATCAGCTACTTGTTATGACTTTTAAATGTTTAAAAGATATTGCTCCTCAGTATCTTTCATCTATGTTCACTTTTACGCGTTCAACTCATACCAAAAACACAAGGAGTAGACTAAATAATATTCTTATTGTACCATCATGGAACATTGCTGCTGGTAGAAGAACATTCCACTATAGAGCTGCTTCACTTTGGAACAAACTCCCAGCTGACATTCGCTCCAATTTTGTGAATATGAGTTTAATTGAATTTAGAAATGTTATTTCTATGTAACTTATATTCATTGACCATTTTCATTCTTTTGTTTCTTTTAATTTAAATATACAAGCATTTTTATTCTTGTATTTTGTAAATATCATTCTTTGTAATTATAAATATATATATCTATGTATGAAATTTTTTCTCTGGACCTCTTGGGAGACCAGTACATTTGTATTGAAAGAGTATGCCAGAATAAAGATAGAATAAACTATGGCACACACTCAATTATGAATAATTGCAGTGTCTATATGATATAGAAACGATACCTTTACCTTGTCCTCGGAAGATGATCAAAAAAAAATGTCTGAAGGCCTGTATTTGCAAAGGTTAACTTCAATCCTTAATTATTATTCTCAAAACAGAGATAATCCACAGTGCTGAACTAAGTTTGATTTCATAAAGCTTTGAAAAACAAGTTCATGGAACAACTTTATTCTTCATTTGTAAATACCAAATGACATCATCAGTAGAATAACTACAAAGTAAATTCCTTTCGTAAATATGGGCCAAAGAATTTAGAGTTTTAATTGGTTATTGGATACCCAAGAATTGTAGTGTTTGTTTGCCCTCCGCGACCGGCCCTAAAATGCCAAAAATTAGGGTCAGGTATTTTATTTTATTTTTTTTGCTTCAAACATGTAAAATATGCAAACTCAATATTTTTCATGGAAAACGTAAAATTTAGCAGTATAAAGTCACATTTAGTAGTATAAAATGCATATTTCCTCTAAAAAATGACTAACAATCTTTGATTAAGCCCTGCATTGTTTGTTATTCATGATTAAATCCATGGAATAACATCATTCTTTAACATAAATGTGAAAAGTAAAAAATAAAAAAAAAAAGATCAACCAACCGACCGACCCAAAATTTTAATTTTTCCACTGGAGGGCAAACAAACAATTTATTTTTTTTGGCCTAATGTGCTTACATGAGAGTCTTGACTGTTTCTCCAAATAACTGCTGCATCAGAACAAGAGTGGTCAAGGTCTGGAAGTTGAAGAACAGTACTGCTGCACACATCTGTGTATTGAAAATTAGAAAGAAAAGAAAAGAAAGTTACAAATGCAAATGATGGATATGCATTTCATTATTCATAAAAATTAAATGCTGCCATTAGATGACACCATGTGTACAGATTCTTATCGCAGCGGTAGTGTTATTATTTGTTCTGAACTATCTTAAACATCTCCATATAATGTTTTGTAGTTAGGAGGTCTGACTCCAATGTATTTGAAATTCCTATATTATTCTATATCAGTCATGACTGTGGCGGTGACATTTTAGATTGAAAATCAATCAATTTGAAATGTAAATCTATGGGGATCTCAAATAGCCATGAACAGACTTCTGGGAGTGCACATAGTGCCACATCATGTGCAGTGTTTGAAATTATGCTAATTCTATTATAAGTAGATAATCAGGATCAGTAAACTTCATTTTACAAATAATTTCAGCCAGTTGCTCATTCTCTTAACATCAAATGATTTCTTTAAGCTCAACAATTCAATTTCATCAATGCTGAAGACATACAAAAAAGGACAGAATTTGTTATGTATCTGCAAAAGCTGCCAAAAATTTGCATTGCACATTGGATAATGTCCAGTCGTGGGTCAGTGGCTCTTGAAATGGTTCTTCAGGTTACACAGTCACCTGAAGAACCATTTTAAGAGCCACTGACATATGGCAGAGAAAAATTTTAGGGGTTTTTGCATTCTAGATGATAAGTTGTTGAATAAAAATAACATATGGCAGCTATTGCAAATACAATTTTCTTGCACTCACATGACGAGATGTGAATCAATAGGGGACCCTACATACCTTGGCTACAGGGACATCATTTTCAAGAGAGTATTGTGTAGTCACTCTTGGTAGTTTGGCTGCAATTAAAAAGTTTACAATCAGTGCAATCTTAAGCAAATTTATGATTTATTTTTTCCACACATTGTTCAAATTTGAGCAAACTTACAGTTGTTAAAAATAATAAGTAGCAACCTGAAAAAGAGAAGTTCAGTCCCAGAGTTGAATACAGTGTAAGCTTAATTTGTTTGGAGGAACGCTATTTTTAATAAATTAGTGACAGAAATAAATACCGCAGTAAGTATGAATATTAACCAAATATTTTCTAGCTTAGTAGTCTATTTTAGAGAAATAAATTTGGTTCATTTAATGTTAAGACAAAAATGTGAACTATATTTGGTTACAACAATTTAAATTTAAATCTGGGAGTGTCACAGGAATGGCTTTAGCAGTAGGACATGCAACTCTGAAAAGTGGCTGCTGAAATAAAATTGAAGTCAAATACTTTGGTAGTATTCTTCTACAGAAAAAAAAAATGGGAAAGAAATCTTTTGCCTATAGCCCAACCAATTACCAAATATTATGAATGTAAGCTATAAAGTTTGTGAGATAAAGCTAAAACAAACTTGCCAATACTCTAAAAACCTTGAAGTATGCAACAAGCAATCAGACTCTGTTACAAGATCCATAGCATATCCCTTGTATTCTACAACATTGTGAACTGGTGGTCTGTATTGTGTAGGAGACTAGCACATTATGATTGATTAGGATTGATTAAGGTCAATTCACGGCGTATTAATATTTTTTACATGAATCATTCATGATTATGCAATTATTTATGGTCTGTTTTGTTGCTACTACATAGTCAAACATTGAATATAAGTTCATTTGAATATTCAGCAAGATAGATTGGGTAAGTGGTTATGATTCGAAAAGTAGGGACTAATTTACTTCCCCCTGTATGGTCATATTGGTTTATGAACATTAATTGGATGCTTGTTGATACTTCAAGGTTTATAGAGTATATCAGCAAACCAGAAAATACACACCCACATACATACATACACATCACAATATCTCCAATCTTGGCTAAAGCCAAGGGGATAAAAGAAGACACAAAAAATACATACGCTGTGGTTGTGGTACTGGTCGAGGAAATTCCGCTACTCCTTTATTTACAACAAACACAGGTTTCCTGTCAGTCGTTTCAGGGAAATTCTCGCATCTCAAAGAAGATTCGGGAAAGAATACTTGATTATCAAAGTACAAATTCTGCTGACTTGCATGGATGTTGGTCTGTTTGGCAATCTCCTCCTTGAACTCTGCCAAGGAATGTCTTGGATTGATGTACACTTTGAGAATCTGAGAGGTTGATACAGAGAACACATCAACCACTCGTAAGGCCAGGATCTTGTGGGCACAGTCAAAGAACTCTTCAAATGTCCACATGTGCTCTGGGTTGCACTCTAATAGTCCTTGTAATAGCTTAGTGACCTGAGCTTTCAATCCACTGTGATGGAAGAAAAAGAATACAACGTAAGCATTGATTTAGTGACAGAAATATGAACGAGTTCCTACATTCGGCTACATAGTTGAGAAAAGTTGTAGGGTAACATGATAAATGCGTCCTCTTCTCAGTGTATTTCTAATGTATTTCTTTGTTATTGCCCTTATAAAAACAATTGACGGAAAAAGAAGACCGTTGCCACTAATTGTTGTTTGTGTATGATTGCTGTGGAAAGCCTCCAGTTTTTAAAATCCCACAAGATTAATTTAGATTTCGGACATGTTTAAGTAATTAGTTGGCAATCGATGTAAAAAGCCACCGGAATGATTGTAACAAGGTCGAATTCAAAGTGTATCCTGACATAAACTTTATATGCAGTGAGAACGACCCTGATAAATAGGAAAAACTTAAATTTGAACAGCTGTAATTGATAGAGGGCATAGGTTAAATAATTTGCAGACCTTTGAAATCAAGTTAATTGCCTAATCATATATGAAAGTTCAGGAGAATGTCAACAAACTTCAGCAAAAAACAACAAACTTTTATAGTGAATTGCAAATGCACTTGGATGGAATTGGGATGGCTTCAACTACTAAATTTCTTGATTTAGTTTTAATGGGGATTTGTTGAAATCAACCTCGATGGTAGTTGATCATGGTCTAAAACAGAAATCCGATGACATTTTTTTGATGAGGGTAATGGAGAGTCAAAGAACAATCAGTACAAGTCAAAGCCCAAATTAGGCACGTACAATGCTATAGGCCACTCAAAGATTTATTGGACATAGTTGAGACGCACTGGTAAAGACTAAAGTTGGTTTTAGAGTTGGTGTCACATTGTAGCTCGTAGCTGCGGCAGACGACCAAGCATTTGCAATTTTGAGTTCTTGTTATGTAGCACAACACATTTGCATATTGCCGCGATGGTCTGTTGCAAGAAAAGTTGAATTTTATTCCAACTCAAAACAATGTGGCATTGCAACCATCACGACAGGGTAATCAATATATCAGCTTGTCGTGCTTGCTACAAAATTTTGAAGATGCGACAAAGTCGAGTTTGCGCGCTTGAAATTTTTGAAGCTGGTCATACGACCACCGTGACAGACACTCTGAAACCAGCTTGATCCATTTCACATTCATACACCCAATGTTTGCCATTACTGGGGTTACTCGGACCCCGGGGGGGGGGGGGGGTCTTCAAAATTTTTTGTACGGGTATGTGCCTGCCGGACTCCAAAAAAACTGACCATCTCTATACCTATTTTTGGCTCAAAAACCAACCCATCAATATACAAATTTTAATGGAAAAGCACTCAATTTTACTCAAAGTTGGTGCTTTTTTTGCAAATTTTCCCAAGAGCACCAAATTTATGAAAATTGGGTGCTTTCATCTGAGATGAAAACCACCCCATTGATAACCAAAACAGATTTAGGGTTAGCTTGTGAAAAATGTTATCTTTGATGCATGTGTGCATGGATTTTTAGCAGGCCATATAGACCTCTTTTTTTAAAGAGCTACAAAAAGGGAGGTAAATTTGGTACCAAATTCCTAGATCTGCCCTAAATATATGGAGAATATAATAGTTCGTAACTTACTCGGATAACCTGCATGCTTTAGGGAGCTCTGTGTTCCAGTCAATAGGGCCTTTTGATGATTCCCGTTGTACTCCTGATATTACACCAGATGTTTTCTTTGTGGTGATGTAGAACCTGATGATGCAGGGAATAACGAAAAGGAACATTTTTAAAGGAAGCGGGAGAACAAACTGGAAATGCTACTTTGGTACCTGTTGCAACTAAATTTATTTATTTATTGTTTGTTTGGTTTAACACAGCACATACAAGACAATTGATTTAGAAAGTCATTGAGACTAGTTTTCCTCCAATATTTTCAAAGGAAACAACAACACTAATTGGAAACACAAGCAAATTGATCTTCATGTTCCATGAGTGTCCATGACAAAATTGAAGAATGCCAGGTCTAATTAGTAAAAAAAGTGTTTGATATTCAATACATATTAAGCATCCAGGCCAAACAATAATTTATTGGACAGTGTAAGCAAAAATCCAGAGTGCAGGGCCCCATTGTTTGTAAATGCAACCCCTACCATGGATTTTAGTTTACATTGTCAAATAATTTTTTTATCTTAAAATTATTTTTTCTTATGCAGATGTAGATGTAATAGACCTGTAGTAATTGACTATCAGGTCAGGTCAATTTGAAATAACTTTTCCATTTGGTAACAGGAAGATAAACACAGCCAATACAATATTTATCATACAAACAATCTGACTGTGACAACTTACATGGTTTCTCTGTTCTTTCTGCCACCATGAGGTCTGAAAGGCAATACTCCAGTAGCTACATGATAAAATGTGACTCCAATACTCCATAAATCAATGCGTGCTGTGAACGGTCTACGAGTTGGTTGTTTTAGTACAGCTCTTTCATACAAATCTGGATGCTGGGAAAAAGTGTAAAAGTTGTGCTCAAAATCATTCACAAAGGACATTAATCTTTGCTATCAAATGATTAGACTAAAAGAGGATTGGCACACAAATTATTTAATTTGAAAATCTTACACCATTGATTTTGCTGATTCTACTTATTTGTCATATAAAAAATCAAACAATGCATGTTAAATTATGTGATAAATCAGACTGAAGATAAAATATTCACCAGATATTCTTCTGTCCCATACAATGACATGAAATTCTCTTCATCATGTAATTCTCTAGCAGCGCCAAAGTCAGCTAATTTATAGATATATGTGCCATCTTCGGACAGAACTCTCATTATATTGCCCGGTTTTATATCACGATGAACCACTCCTTGATCCCGAAGATGCTTCATTCCTTCGCCTGGAAATATACAAACAGTTGAATTTATTTTGGTATTATTTCTTCATTTTGCAATGTGTAGCAATTAAAATGAGCTGTAAACTCGACAAAGGGTTGTCACAATATGTATAAGGGTTGTAACTGACATTTTGTCAAAATTGATATTTTCATGGAAACATAAAAAATAAGTTAGAAAATGTTATCACATTTTTGATTAACAAAGATGTTTTTAACCATATTATAATCAAAACAAAATGGCGTGTCTGTATAGTGGATTTTCTTGTAATGCAAGAAAGTCATATCTGCACAGATATGACTTTCTTACAAAATGGAAAATCTAAATCTTTAAACAATTTTGAATTCATTAGTATGTCATGCATGCAAATAAGAAAGTCGTATGCATGTATTGTATTTAAGGTCCCCCAAAAAACTCTGTCTCAGATTCCTTAGGCCCGAAACCCCAAGCGCTACACATTTTTTTTAGTCAAAAGGCTATGCGCTACGCGGAAATCTTTTTTATTACGTTTTTAGATCGCTATTTTTATTTTTCTCTTTTGTTATCTCTCGATGTAAGAAAAAAAGAAAAAAATCTCCTGAAAACCTAAAAAAAGAAATGCGGTAAACTTTTTAACCCTATATATGCGCACGGGAACCTGAGACAAAGTTCTTTTTTTTTTTTTGGCCTAATCAATAGTGATATTTCAACTTCAGTGACCTCATATGGTAATCAATAACAGTATATCATGCAATGACCACTTCAAGTAGATCTCTGTAATGCGTTAACCCCCCCCCCCCCCCCCCCTGTGTGAACCATGTAATTTCACAATGAAAGTACAATTGCAACCAGACTCAACCAAAAAACAACGTTTTATACAATATCATGCAATGGTCAGTTACTGGTCACTTGAAATAAACTGGTCAATATATTTGCACAATGTAAGGCCACATGCAAAAACAATTAGTTGTTTCTTGTCCCCATCCTCCTCACATTTTGGTGCCACATCATTTTTTGGGGTAAAAATGTGTTAAAAAATTGAGCTAAATCATTCAAAAATCGAGAACTCGCTCTCCTTTTTAAATGATTCTGTTCATTTTTGATGTTTCTAACGTTGGAACTTCCATCAAAAAAACATCTATCTATATCACATTGAGCTTAAAAAAGCTAGTAACTTAATGTGTCAACATCTACCAAGGGTAAACCTGGATCGCTTTTTCTCCCTCCCTTCCTCCCGCCTCACATTTTGAGAAACTTCAGCAAGAAACAGCTTATTTTTTTTATGTGGCCTAACTAGGAATCACAGGAGAATGTTGCAGCCAGACTTGAGCAACAGACATCCTTCTTACTACAGAATCATGCAATGGTCAGTTACTGGTCACTTGTAAATGAACACTAATTGTGCAATTAGATGACCGTACTGGTCATCTAATTGCACAAATAGTGTGCATGCAACTAGGAATCTACAGGATAATGTTGCAACCACACTTGAGTAATATAAGTCCCAAGTTAAAGCCCTTGTAAAATAGCAGAGGTTTAGTCATTGAGGTACCATCATTTTAATCCAGAGATCCAAAACAATCAGAATTAGTGATTTATACTATATTAATAAAGCCATGAAAATGTTGTTATTATTCATTTTATTAATCTTGTTCAATAATCACAGGATGTACTAGCACTAGTACTAAACCAGCTTGTGCATACTGATTTTGATGACGTAAGATCTACTAGTCTCTGAGCTTTAAATGGCATTTTGAAAAAAAAAAGAGTACCATTTCGGGCTTTCTTCGAGATGGTTAAACTATTTGAAATCATGCAATCAGATTCAAGCAACTCTTTATTGAACTAGGGACGTATAAAAATATTGTTGCAACCAAACTGAATCAATGAGACCCCATTTTGCTAAATATCATGCAATAGCCCCCCCTAGCTATCTCTGCAGAGTTTAAACTACGCAAATCTACAATAAATGTATATATTATTAGGCAAAAAAAAAAAGAAACAATTAAGTTTGTTTCCTGTGGGTGGTCAAAAAACCTAAATGCGAAATGCGTTTTTTTATTTTATTTCATTTTCATTTTTTGTATTGTTTTAAGAGGTGCTGAGGCAAATTTTGATTGAAAATCCGCATGGGTGATGATTTTTTAGTAAGAAACCTGTCCGGTTTCAAGTTTTTGTTGAAAAGAAAATACTTCTTTAGTAATAATTTTGCAATTTTCCCTGTTCTTTTTATCAAATTGGCTATTTTGATTTTCGTTTTCTAAAATATCAAATAAAAAAATGAAATGCGCAAATATATGACGCCAAAATGAAATGCTCGCAGCCCACAGGAAACAAACTTGTTTTTTGTTTCGCCTTATAAATGTAACTAAGAATATATAGAAGGGAGAATATTGCAACCAAATCCATGCAATGAGACCCCACAATACATGCTATCACGCAATGTGTTATTCACTTTTGGTGACAAATTACAGTGGTCAAATCAATACAAGTATATCATGAAATGGTTACTCAAAATATTTCTGCAGAGTGTACAGCACAAATTTCACAACCATGTATGGGCATTGTGATATAACTGGGATTCTACAGCCCTGATGAATATTGCACTCAAACTCATGCAACAAGACCAAATGTCACGCAATATCATGCAATGAAGAAGGTGATATTATAACCACTACCGATATCACATGTTTGATAATTCCTTGAAGTTGGAGACTACATTTGTATGCATTTAACCATAGAATTTGTGAACATATTCATCCTTGTTATCCAACTTTATCATAATTATTTTCGGTAAATTGTTGAGAAATTTAATGCAATTTGCCATATAATATTCCGTTTACCAGAAGTAATATCCCCCATCTAAAAAAAATTACAAAATTAAGAAGAAACGGTTTCTTGACTAAATATGTCATTTTTTAAAAAATCTGCTTTTTAAGAGGATTTTGATTAAGCAGCGTCAACTGTATATAAGTTTTAAAATGAAGGCCGGTGAGGCATACAGTATCAGAATGACTAAAAACAAAACAACCGATATAAAGAATATATTTGCTTTGAAAAGTATGACTTAGTGGTTTCCCCTTTTCAGTTGTATCCCTTAAAATGAATAAGCAAACTTTTTCTCATGAATTTAACTAAAAACTTCCTTAACTTTGTGAAATTTAGGCAGTGTCCAAACTGTTCATTCAAGTTTGTAAACATTTGAGGAAACACTGCATGCCTAAAGGATTCGGGTTTGGGCTTTCAATTTGCCGAGTTGACCTGTATCATGTATTTGTGGAGTTGGTGTATCTTGTAACCATGGCCAGGCCCCTGACACTTTATCCCCATATACTACATAGCTCATTTGATTACTACTTCTCAATGGTCGCTGGTTAACGTTTCTTCGCTGATCACATGATCAGTGGCTCCTATTAACGAGAACACACAAAGAATAATCCTTCTCAAACATTGATAAATCCCGACATCGTCCTTGGTGTGTGTTATGCTTAATCGGTTACAAGGAGTGCAGCATTCTTCATCGTGTGTTCTCGTTTTTGTCCACATATTATGTTACACGTTACATAATTGGGGCCATGTTTTGAGCTCAGTGTCATCTCTGAACAACATACACGGTCATTCTGTTTTCAACAAGGCAGTTTGGTCAAATTTCTTATACAGTGCATGAAGGGCTTGATATAAGTTAGTCTATACTTACAAACATCTCGTAAAACATTCTTAAATTCATGTTCATTAACTCCATAGCAATTCTCCGGTTCATCCAGCATGTGATAGAGACTACCACCGGTGCATAATTCCATAATAATAACGGGTTGCTTGGTAATTTGCTGGAAAGTCAAACAAATACGATGCTTAGTCAAATGGCATTTCCTTATGATTTATTGTTGTCAGGTAGTTAAAAAGAAAATTTTTCCTCTTTACCATACCATTAATAAACAGAATAGGTGAAATGGGGAAATGGGAGTGGGCAGTAAATCTTTTCCTCCTGATTAAAGTGTGAGCTAGGTTCTGATTTTCAAATTAAAATTTAATGCTTGGAAATGAATAATTGTTTATAGAAAGTGATCAATGAGTACTGAAATCGCTTTTATGAGGCAAAATCTTTACAAAGTAGAATTTGTGCGAAATGAGTTTTATGAAACTGGGGTCCACAAAATCGGTTGTTAAAATGGAGGCTAATATGACCTTTTGGTTTTAAATGGGGCTATTGGGACTGATGCACTGATGGGTGAAGTTAAATGAAGATGTGGCGGACATTATGTCAATGTAACTCCAATATGTCAATTAAATTGTTCTATTAATCGAACTAGGGGAAACCACCCACTTTTAACATGTAAATTTCTGAGGTTTTTAAACAAAGAGGTGCTTAAAAGTGTTAGGGTTAAATCATTGTTTTACTTGTATGGACTTCATACATTACCTCGCTGTTTTCACTTTTTGTAAAGTATTTCCTTTAATTTTTATAATTAATGGCATACTACATGATTTAAATATTGCTAAAGCAGACTGATCTATATGGATAGTTGAAGAAACTGCTTGATTTAATCAAAGTACAAATGCTGAATTTTTCCATTTAACTTCAAAAGTATGTCACGTACTTGATGCATTTAACAGCTTACAGCATTTGCATCTTATTACATGCGCATATAGTGCCAAGGTCTCTGACCATGTTTATTGCGATCTATCGTTTGCGCTGAACTAAATCCTCATGAAATATTAAGTAAATTGTGGCTCGGTTCAGTTTGGCTTTTGGAGATGCTAGAGATTAGGGATTGATGCCATGTACATGAAGTTTTTTATGGCAAGCGATTAGAACAAAGATCTGTTAAGTAATTGGAAAAATGTTCTGTCAACAATAAATTGTGCACACTGATTTTACTTACGTCATCTTCGATATTAAATAATTTTACGATGTTCCTATGACTTAATTTGAGTAACACGTCAAATTCCCGCTGCTGCACTGCATGAGGTCGAAGAAAACTGATATTATTGAAAGCTTTCACAGCAACCAAATCACCCGTTTTCTGAAAGACAAAATGATTTCAAGTTTTTATCATATACCGGTAGTTATTGGATGTGTGATGAAACTTAAAGGGGCAATTCATGATCCACTTTTTATCCTCAAGGTCACCT
Organism: Ophiothrix spiculata; assembly: GCA_000969725.1. Classification (NCBI taxonomy): domain Eukaryota; kingdom Metazoa; phylum Echinodermata; class Ophiuroidea; order Amphilepidida; family Ophiotrichidae; genus Ophiothrix; species Ophiothrix spiculata. The sequence goes on from JXSR01S048933.1 coordinate 22,317, forward strand.
CTATCAAAATCAAGTTTTTTTGGTTTAAAAGAATCCTTGACTGGTATATATCACAAATCTCAAACCATGCACTCAAACGGGCTTGCATTTTTTAGAAAAGTAACAAAAGGTGTTATTTTCTACAACACAGTAGCCTATAAGGATTTTTAAAATGCTGAAAAGCTTGTAACTTGAAAATGAATGATTGGAATCAAGTGAAATTTTAAGCATACTTTTATGATGAATTCTTCTTTTTATTCAGCTAGAAAAGAGATAAGGTTAGTTCATGTCAGAATCATGAATTGCACCTTTAGTGACATGGGTAAGCACTTTCAATTCAGTGTGGTTTTTTTTAGTAGGACTATTATAGCTATGTGGCCCTGAATTCTGAACAAGAGGACATGACACAGATGATGAACTCTAAATTTGGGGTACTCTGCAGTGATACAAAAAGTGATCCTTAGCAGCTAAATTTGAGCTTGTAAACCAAATATTTCTAGAATCGAGTTCATGTTTTAAGATTATTTGACTAATATATATTACAATAAACATGATGTGAAGTACGTCTATTTAAAATAGCTCATGCAATAAGGAATTTATAAATCATCTCGTCGACCTCATCACATACCGGTCTATTTCTAAAGTGATATTTTTGCGAAAACAATGATACTGATCTATAACTTTAGTATCCTATAAATTAATGTTGGTGAAACAACTGATCAAATCTTTAAGCATCACACAAACCTCAAAGTGTGCTTTTCATATTAATACTAAATCCAGGAAAATTGATTAAATGAAATATTTGATAGAGATCAAATAAAATTGATATGGTAATATAGATCGGTATGTGATGTGCTTTTTACCGATTTTAAAATAGACCGGTATGTGATCCGAACACATCTCCTGCAAATAACATTGAACGTTCAACATTATGGGCTTACATTTGTAGTGACTAGAATAAATAAAATCTGATATAACAATAATATAGTTACTTGCAAATAAGAATGTCAACATATTTATTT